>CM053786.1:552691136-552971136 GCA_028749045.1 Cupressus sempervirens | reverse complement strand
TTTTTGAAAGTTTTTATTTTTAGTAGGTTTCCATTTTTGGAAGTTTATATTTTTAGCATGTTTCTATTTTTGGAAGTTTCTATTTTTAGCAAATTTCCTTTTTGGGAAAGCTTTTCCAAAGTTTAATAAATTTAAAATTATTATGGTAATAATTGATCATTTTTATTATTAATAATTTTAATAAGTATTGCTAAAATTTGAAATTTAATTATTTGAAAATTTGATTTATTACTTTATCATTCAAATATAATTCTAAAATAAATTAATTGGGAGAATTAATGTTTTCTTTTATAAACATGGATGTGTTTATATATATATATATATATATATATATATATATATATATATATATATATATATATATATGACTTGTAATACTAGGAAAATTTTATTATTCAAAAAACTTAGTAATTATAATACTTAGAGAAATAAAAAATGAAAACTTGTATTGAGATAGAAAAAACATTATGAACTGATAACGAAACTGAAAACTTTAAAACCTATAAGTGAAAATGGAATATGTGTGTTTTCAAAACCTAATTTATTGTGAAAGCTACTTTTATATGCACTCTTTATGACGTGTGATTCTACTGTTGGGTTTTGGGTTGACTTAGCTTTGACCAATTAGGTTGTATTACCAAAGGCTTGAGAGTTCTGTTTTGTGATGTCATGATGATGTTTTGATCACGATCTTTTATAGTCAACCATGGTAATGTGTCTTGTATGCTCTATAAGGTGTTTTGATCTGTTGATCATTATTGCTTTCTAGTGTTCTTGTATAAAACTGAGGTGAATGGTGTACCTATCTGATTTAACCTTTGGGTCTTTGATCAGTTATATTTGGATTGCTTTTCAGTCGCTTGTATAGGACTGAGGTGTTTGTATGATTTGTTCTTGGTGATATCATGGTATGACATGGATTAGTTTATGTGTACTTGATTTTTTATTAGTCCTATTAGGATGATCGTATTGGTAGAATCAGTGATTTTCAGTACCTATCAGATGCTTGTTTAAGAACTAATGTATGGTATGTGGTCTTTGTGATCTTTTGATTTTACTGAGCTTAGGGTAGGTTATATGTATGTCATGTTGGAAAGTGGCTTGCAATGGAGGCCAAAGCCCTAAAGAGGCTACCTGGGTAACCCATTGTAGGTTATTTTAATAAGTGATAACATTTCATTAAATGGGTTTAAAATGAATTAACAAGATATCGGTACCATAGAAAGTCACTAGGGAGTCGGAGTCCTGAGAGACTATCAGGGTAACCTTAGAGTTGACTCGTTAGTATGCCTTGTCTGTATGAAAGGATAATGATGTTGCATAGAGACACTAGGGGGCTAGAGTCTAGAGAGGCTACTAGGGTAACCTTAGAGTTAGCTCATGCGATGAAACTTACCCACTTACATAGTAGATTTCCAATGTGTTTGTGTTGCCTCTAGGTTTAGTTGATACTTGTGTCTTGTTACCCTTGAGATAGTTTGTTTTCAAGTAATTCCTTGGAACTAGTTGTTGGTTTTGACTTTTGAGTTTGTTATCCTATTTGGGACTTGAGTTTATCTCCTCAACATGGTGGGAGTGGGCCTTTTTGGGTTCCATAAGGTCAGGTGGTAGTGCTTTTTCTTATACCATTGAGATCTGACAGTTCGATGTCGTGGCTGGAGTGCCCTGTTCTATACTCTCTTTCACTATGTTTCTTATGTACTATGATAGATGGTTGTACTGTAGTGTATTATATTTGATTTCATAGGTCTTATGAGATGATGTTATCTATTCATGATGTATATTATTTCAGCCTTTCATACCCTATGACCTGTACAGTGGATGATTGTGCATTCTGTTTATTGCCAAGTGACATCATATATAATTGTATATTATTTAAATGAAATTTAGACTTGTAGTTATTCTTTAATATGGATGTGTTATATATTGGATTTAATATTAATTAAATTTAAATGTGATTCAATGTCATGGGATCCTTAAGGAATCTAATCTGTCTATGTGTTGCTTGTGTATGAATGTATGTTATTGCTTCCATTATTATATAATTGTTGTTATATGTTTTCTTTATATATAAAAATGTTTGGCAAACTTAGTGAAACTTTAGGTTAGTTCTTTTGGGTCACATGGCAGGGCGTTACACAACAACATAACTAAAAGAAAGGAAACCAATTCATACTTAAGCTTGACAACTCTTAAGATCTTAGAAAGTGTAAACTATATCATTGTCTTCCTGGTTTAGTTTGCTAACTATGTTACCACCATTCAATCTCTTAACATAATAAAGCACACAAAAAAACCAAAACCACTCATTTTCCTTGCCTGAGATTAAAAATGCACATAAGAAAGCATTGTCTACATGTCAAAACTTACAAAAAAAATTTAAAATTATAAAATTGTCAGTTACATATTTCTGGAAAATAACTCTGACTTTTTGAAACTATTATTTTGCTCAAAGATCAATGCATTAAATTGTTAAAAAACATTACAAAAGGACTTCTCAAAGGAAAAAATATTACTTGTATATTAAAATATACAATTTCGTTCATGTAGAGAGAAAATACATAGGTAACTTTCAGATATGGAAACCAGGTACGCAGGATGGGATCCAGGCTGACTGTGGAGAGGCAGAGTTTGGGGATGGGGACCCATGTGCAGCCGGTGGAACCCAGGATAAGCCAGAAATGCAATCCAAGGTGGACAGGCCAAGGAATCTCCATGTGAAATAGGCCTCACTCTTTGGTGTTAAGCCTTCTAGTAAGTCCTCTTTCCCTTCGGTTAAGGTTGTGTCAAGATTGGAAAAGAGATCGTGCACAATTGCCATTCCAGACGAAATTGTTGACCACAACATTGCTACGATGGCATCCACACTTGTGGGGAAGTTTATGTGTCAGAGACCAAACATCAATGTAGTTCGATCCTTCACAAAGAAGAAATGGAGTCTAAAAGGGCAGGTCAGTGTTGCTGCTATGGCAAAGGGATTTCTTTCTTTTGAATTCACCTATAAAGAGGTTATGGCTGACATCCTGTCTAAAAAACCTTGGATCATTGGAAGGGCTACCCTGGTGCTGCAAAAATGGTCTTCAAAATTGGATTTAAACGAATCTTTCTTTCAGCAAGCTCCAGTATGGGTTAGAATCCCTGAGCTGCCCTTGGAATAATGGAATGAGGATGTTTTTATGGGTGTGGCCAGTTCTTTTGGAGAGCTTCTCTCCATAGACCCAACTACTACTTCTAAGAGCAGGCTGACCTATGCAAGGATCTGTATAGGTGTTAGGGAAGGGGTTGATATGCCTGAAGTGGTGCGCTTTTAGTCAAACTTGGCACTCATATTTAGCAGGTGGATTATGAGAGTGTCCCTTTTGGATGTTATCATTGTTTTAAGACAGGCCATAAGGCTTTTCAATGCCCGAAAGCAAAATCAGTTTAGAAGCACTCTGCATCACTTTGAATTCCGTTACTCGCCTTGCCCTACAATTCTATGGGCTCCAATATGACCAGGGTTTTGCCATACCAAAAGGCATATCGATAGGTCGGGGGTGGAGATAGTTGGGTTCAGTTGGATAAGTTGGGTGGGGGTGCCTTGTAATGAAATCACTCTTAAGGCCCATTAGAATAGTAGGGCGTTTAATGAAGCTAGCTATTCACCGCTTTCATTGTCCTTTGTTGGTTCATCGTCCCTCTCCGTCGGTTCGGTCCCACCTTCCTAGAATAATCTGTTTAGGGCGGATGAGCTGGATATTGATGATTGCCCATTAGAATTGTAGGGCACCGCTGTGCCAGCCCATTAGAATTGTAGGGCAATCTAGAATTGTGGATGGCCTAGCACTAAAGGAGAAAACCCGTGGATGACCAACCAACGGCCCCCAATATATAAAGGGCCTCAACTACTATAGTAGGGGCCCTCCCTTAGGCAACTATAGCTATCGAGGTGCCTCTGCACGCACCACCCCGGACCGGATATAGTTGGGTTGGGTGGGCCCCTACTATTATAAGGCTCCTCGGGCCCCGCCATAGAATAGTAGGGGCCTCCCACAATATTAGCGGGATGGGTGGGGTTTGATATTGCGAGTGGGAGGATATAGTTGCGCCCAGGTGGGAGGGAATTATAGTTCCCAACTCGGATGAAGGTGCGATTGCCCGGGGGTGGGGTCACTTTTGCAGTCATATGAGCGATCAAAATGATCCAACTAGACATCTTCTATTAGGGGAATGGGGTGGGGTCACTTTTGCAGTCATGTCTGCGAGCCCGCATATAATAGTAGGTGAGCCCTCTCTTTATTGTAGTAAAAGAATAATGAGCAGCCCTTTCCCTTAACTGCTGATCCAATTCTAGAAGCAATAATAACCAAAGGCTACAGTACCTAAAGCAACGGGCCCCCCTATATCTATATCTCAGGAGCAGGAAATAAGGAAGCAAAGGTGGCTATTAAGCTGTCGATGAAGCAGATGACTCAGACGCAGTTCCAGGAGGAGATCGAGAGCCTGAACCCTACTATCTATAGTTGGGCATGTTACGTACAGAATATGGCCAATCCCCTACTATTTTACCACCCTGCATCGGGGCACCTCCAACTATATACCGACTAGAATTCTGCCATACTATGCCCCCCACAATTAATCTACCGGGGGTGGTGCATGCAGAGGTATATGGCTCGCTTGTTGGTGCATGCATGCAGAGGGCCGGTGCATGCAGAGGCCCTTTACAATTATATAGAGGGGGGGAGGGGGCCTCTATCGGCACTTGACGGGGCCCCATGAACACTGCCATTATGGAAGCAGGGTGATAAGCAGAGGCAGCTTACCTCGTTTATTCAGACTAGGGAGAAGAACCATAGGAAGATTTATGCACGAATTCGACCACTGGGAGAGAGCAGTCGGAGTCCGAGACTGGGCGGGCATCGTAGCCAGTGCCATGTGATCTATAGACGCATAATTTATTTGCGATGGGCTATCATCTAGTTTCTTTCAATCGATCCTGCTGCTTACTTTTTAACCGTGGGTGGCCCGTAGGGGTCGAGTCCCAGTAGGAGGGCGGGATTGGTTCTTTGGCTTGGTGCTGACCAATGAATGCCTTGACCTCTGCCCTTACCTGAATGGCCTAAAATTCTTAAGGGGGTAAGGCAGAAGGAGATGACTACCTATTATAGTTGGGTGTTACCATCTTTCTCGAAAGTGAGCAGGGGACCAATCAACACTGAACAATCCAACCGGGGGTGCTCACAATCCAACCTCTGCATCATTAGGAGTCGGGTAACCGGATAGACAAAATCCAACAAACATCCTTCACTACATAGCCATAGCCCTTATAAGTCGTAGGCCGCTGGGGTTAATAATAGTTGGGCCTCCGGACATCCATTTTGCTTTTCTTAGTCGTCCCTACCCCCCCCCCCCCTACAATTTTATAGGTAGAAAAAAGGGCAAGATAGAAACTTTGGATCTTGCCTGGGGTGGCTCCCATCCTATCCATACACCGTGAAGGATGGTCCTTCCGGCTAATCAAAGAAATCAATCCATCATTATTGTCCCGTGAAAGGAAGTTATTGGCTAAGCGGCGCCTGCTCCCCTCCCGGTCTGTTGCCGGGGGCCCTATAATTTGAAGGTAGGGGCCTACCCCTACTATGGCAAAGGGAAAGGGGAAGGGGCTGCTCCTCTTCAATTACTGTAGGAGGAAGAGACCGTCATGTTTTCTCCTTGTCTTCATCCTTCCTCCTTGCTGAAGGATGGAGATTGGCCGGTGCGCTGCCCCATAGCCCCACCCCTGCTGCCCCACCCCACCCCACCCTACCCTACTATTTGCCAGGGTAAGGGCCCCCCCACTATTCTAAAGGGGATTATTGTGACGGGTAAGGGGAAGGGCCCCCAAACAGATTATTGTGACGGGTAAGGGCCCCCAAACAGATTATTGTGACGGGTAAGGGCCCCCAAACAGATTATTGTGACGGGTAGGGGCTTATAGAATGGTAGGCCCTGCTTTGTTACTTGTTGCCTTCTAGCATGTTGTTGCCTTCTAGCATGTTCCGTATATAATGCTTATTGGGTGGCCAGTATCCATCCGGTCAACGAAAGCATAGCCCGTGAACACCCACGGTCAACGAAAGCATATACCGAGCCATCCTCAGATGGCCCTACTATTCTAATGGGCCTGCAGGATGGAGGGGACCCCTGGATAACTAGACCTTCCAACCGGTAGATCCGTTAGATAGTAGCCTAATCCGGTGAAGCCTCGATTGAACCAGTTGAGCCCAGCATCCCCAACTATTATTAACCCTCTATGGCGAGATTGTTTATTAGGAGATTGCCCTTATAAATAGTAGGGAAAGCTAAACGTCCACCAACAAATAGCGGCCAATCCTCCACTCTTTCTCTACTGTATCGGGTAGCATGAACCTACTATTCGCCAGGGGGCCTCACTGGGCCATCCTTCTTGGGGGTGAGGATAGGGTAGGAGGTAGGGGTAGCTCCTAAAGAAAATCCGTCCACCTCCTCCGGTTAAGGCTTTACACCGAGCGAGGCGCCTACCTAATAGCTAACTCTTTCTTTCTCCCACACCGTGCCACCGGGGGTGTAGAAGGAGGGTGGCACCTCCGATTATCTCGAGAACGACTTCCGGTCTCATGGAAGCTCGAGTATCCCTGTTGGATGGAAGCTCGTCCTTACCGAAAACCCAGATTCCCACCCAATTGAGTAGTTGAGGCATGCCAGTTCGCCTTACGTGCGTGCGTGAATGCAGAGGCAGATTCAATTGTGGGAGTTTAGGGGCAAGGAGCTAAGCTTGCCTTCCACTTCGACTACTCTCCCATAATCCATATGCATGCAGAGTGGGGCTCGAGTGGAGATAGTTGGGCTCGACTGGAGCCATAATCCATGCGAGAAAGGATAGTAGTTTATAGCACCCCCCTACTATTCTATGGGGAGAATAATCTATTTTAAGGGCCTATAATTTTATGGGCTATGGGGGCCCACCGCAATAATATATTTGAGGGACATGAGGGACAGGTGTTTGGCCAGGCACCTGAGGCGAAGAGTGTATCACCCAGGTCGGTCATTACGATTCGTTTCGAAGCAGGGGACCCCATCCCTTGGCGAATAGTAGGGCAATTGACAGGTTGAGCACACGACACGAATGGATCAATTCTATGAACCTGCAGAGGTGGATACGAGTCTACACGCAGAGGTGAACATGGGTCGATATGGAGACAAGTATGTATTCACAATTGAGAGTGGGTTGAGCACCGATCGAAACCTATCTCCCTTCCATCAGCATCAGCACCCTTATAGATAGTAGGGCTTATTCCCTCTGTCTCAGGTCGAGGGATTTGGGAATCTTCCCCGGTAGTGGTTGTGCGTAAGGCCCCTACAATTCTATGGCGGCCCCTACCCTAAAATTCTATGGCTATGGCGCACTGGCACTGGCACTGGCACTGGCCTACTATTCTAAGGCAAGCCAAGCCCTCTCTCTCCATCTTCTGTAACGCTTCTTATCGACCGACCATTAATTGATTCCGGTCCTGCCCGTCTGTACAGACAAGTTGTTAACACATATGTAATGGAAGTGAGGTACTGTGTCTGGTGGATAGAGTTCATGAGTGGGGAACCCGACCCGGCTGGATGAGTGGTGATTCATCGATCCCTATCTAGAATAGGGGGGGCCACCCACCCCGTCCGTCGATCCGGCTATCCATTCGGCAAGTGATATAAATGTGGTGGGTGGGGCAGGGTGCGTGGGAACAATGGGCGAGCGGTGAGTGGGGAATCGACTCCGCCCCACTATTGAAAAGGGCCGGAACCGAGTCGCCTAAAGAAACTATGGGCGGGTCATGACAGAAAAGGCTATCCGGTCGCGGTTCATTGCTCATAGGAGAACTATTATTAACCTTCCATCCGATCCCAGCACGAGAACTGATGAAAGAAATGCTGATGAAAGGCCTATTATTCTTTCCCCTTCCGGCTAGTTTGCATGCAGGTGAACCGGCCCATAGAATTGTAGGGGAATAATCTGAGAATAGGTGGGGGTGCCGGATCGTGTCGAGTTCTATATGTAACATGCCCTAAGGCCCATAGCCCATAGAATTTTAGGATCTTCATAATATGTTTAGGCCATAAAATTATAGGCCATAGAATTTTAGGCCCCCTTGGCGAATAGTAGGGATTATTGTAGGGGCCCTATAATTTTTAGGTGGGGGGCCCATCATTTTTTAGGGTAGGGGGTGCCGCATGGGCTCGGATAGAAACGAAGGATGGCCAGAAAGCCCATAGAATTGTAGGGTTCTCCTAATTAGCTTTAAAACAGGCCTACCCTACCCCTACTATTATGACGGGTAAGGGCCCCCAAACAGATTATTGTGGGTCATTTGTGGTGCTTCGGAACCTATCAAAGTTGCCTAAAATTATATAGGCTATACGTAACATGCCATCAACACTATTATTCCCTCCCACTGCACCGGACGTATCTTCCTTAGACGATGCATTATTCGCAGCACCCTACTATTCTAAAGGGCGCATCAGTGCCTTACTATCTATAGGCGAATTGACACTTAGACCTTCATGTTCCCTGGCTATTATATGCGGGCCCCTCCCCCAACTTATGGCCATCTCCATCTTTACCTCGAACAAAGCCAGCAAGGTCCGATCCGGACAGATATGCATGCCAAGGAAGCGGGGTGCCCCCCATCAAATTATAGGGGCAAGGATTGAACCGGTGAAGTGGGCCCGGGGAGGGTGAGGAGGGGAGATTTAAATAGTTGATTCCCGGCCGAGGCGATCCCCCATAAAATTATAGGCCAATTGAACGTATATTCCTTTTTCCATAACTAGACTAGCAACCGGGGCCCCGCCAAGATAGATAGGGCCGCCTAGCCCATAAAATTCTACATAGGATAGGGGCCCTACCCAAGAGCGATAAGTCTACGCGGCCCAGCTCAGCTTAGGGCATAATGAATGCTTCACCCCGGGCTATCGGACTGAATAGCATAGTCTCTTTGCTATCGTAGGTCAAACCATCGTTGCCAATCAACCCCAAGCGCGAATAGATCGCGAACGTTTCTATAGTGGCGAGCACATCGGTAGAGAAGGGAGTACGAGACAGGAAATGCGAGGCAACTTGCAACTCTAATTGGGGGGGTGGGTGGGAGGCCCTTTACTTTCCACCCACCCGGCCCGGGGGCCATAGACAACTATACGCCAGCCCCCAATAATCTAGTTTCGGGGGTGCCGGACTATAAACTATGGTTGGAAGTTCAGGATTCCGGTGAACAACTATAGTGCCGTTATCTTCATTACATGAAGGTGAGACTCATCTGAATGCCCTACCCCTACTATTTTAGGCTAGGCAAGATGAGGGCCTAGCGAATGGTAGGGAAGCCGGCAGGCGAATCGATCCGAGTGAGTGCCGGGGAATCAGGATTCATCAGCGCCCCCAGATAGAATAGAATGGGCTTTCGGTAACCACAATATGAGATGACTGGGGAAGCCGCATGATATGGATGGGATAGGTGGTTATGCCATAGAAAATAGATGGAGGCCGCTCGACCGTTCGCCAAGGCTTTGAGGACTCGACCAGGTGGGTCAACTGTCCAAATTCTATACGTAACATTCATAATCAACTATAGAAGTCGGTTGGGGCCCCCACCCCATAGTAGATTGAGTAGAGATAGGGGTAGATGAACGAAACTGGAATCTAACTCACCCCAACCCCTTGGCGAATAGTAGGGCCATAGAATTGCCCTTTTTTAGATAATTCAGCACTTGAAGCAGAACTATAATGCCGAGGGAAGGGGAAGGAGGAGGGGTGAATAGATAGTGCCCTACTATTCTAAGGGGCCGTTCTGACATTTCACAAACTACATCCTTTATCCATCCCTTCTTCCTCTCGACAGTGGTGCCCAACCGGAATCCCTACCTGGGTTTAGCCAGAATTGTTCTAAGTGAGAACCAATACCTGGTCCAACTTGGCACAATGAATCATTGGCCAATGGACTGCTACTTAGAAAGGCCGGAACAGACCATAGTCGCGTTCGATCTATTCCTAATCATCTGATCAAACGGGACTTGAACCCGCCTGCCTTAAAATAGTAGGGCCAGGGACCTCCTGATCATGTACGTAACATCATTCCCTACCCTTTGTTTTGTTTCCTTGTTGGGATAAAGGGCCGAAGGGGCCCCGTACCTCGTACCCAATTTGTTTTCCAAACCCTAATTACCTCTATCTGGGTAGGCCTGTATAAAGAATGTGTCCTTCCTTTCTTCGATTATTGATAGCCATCGCCGGCCGTAATAAAATATGTATTGCCTAAAGAACAGAATGGGGTTTGGCAACAAGGAAGGCAGGCCTGTCAATAAAACTGTGTTACTTTCCCAATGTAATTAATTATGTATTGCCAATTGAACAGAATGGGGGGCCTGTATAAAATGTATGTCCCTTTGTCCGCCAATAATCTGTTTAGGGGGAAGAAAAAAGGCAATAATCTGTATTGCCAATTGAACAGAATGGGGTTGGGCAGCTTGGGTTGGGATAGGAGCCCAACCTGTAGAAGGCAAGTTCATGTCCTTCCATCCTGTAACAACTATAGTACTTGCCCCGCACTTGTGCTTATCTGGCAATAGAAAGATGGAATCTTTCCTTGCACCATCCTTGCCTCCTTGTTTCCATCCTGGCCAGTTGGTCAAGGGGCATTGAGGAGGGTAGGTTGTTAGGCTGTTCAGTCAAGACTGTATTCCTTGTATCCTCCCTCCGGTCGGTTGTTATCATGTCCTCCCTCCGGTCGGTTGTTACCGTTGGTAAGTGTCGGTTGGTGAGTTTTCCTGTCTCCTTTAGTTGGAACTTGGGGCCGGCCGATAGAGCGACCCGGGGCGCGATCGATAGGGGCTCCGGTATCCCTTACCTAGCATCCGAGAACTAGCCTTCCTAATGTCCCAACTGGGGTTGGGCAGGTAAAGAAAAACTATCTGTCTTTATTAGGTGGGTGGAAAGTATGGAAAAAAAAGACCACCAACCAAGTCCAAAAGGGTCCTCTTTCAGCGAATAAGAAGGTTGCAGAAGCTTCAAAGAAGGTAAATCAATTGCAACCTTCTGATTCCACTTTGCCTCTAGGCACGGATGGAAAGATTGTTCCTCAGGATGTGTTGTTGAAGACAGCCCTAAATTCCTCTCTAGTTATTAGGGAGCAGCAAATGATTAAAGTCCAACCCCAACTAACTGAGGGTGCTCTGGTTGAGGAAAGGTTGGATCCTCAAGTGATTTCAGGAGATGTAGAAGGCAAGGATGCCCCATAGTAGGCTGTTCAGGAGGCTGTGATGTTAAGTTCTCCACTTTCTATGGGAGGGCTTGACCTGGCTTCCATTGAGGAGGAGAAGGATAGAGTTAATAGGGATATTATCATCTATCAAGACCTAGAGGAAAATCTTGTTTCCTCTAAAGCTGGAGGGACTAGTACAGGAAAGATGGATGTTTTGGTGAAGGATCTGGACCAGTGGGAGGATCTTCCAAGCAACCCAAAGTTTACTCTCAAGGTTTCTAGGTCATTGAATTTTGGCATGGAGAGTGAAGTTTTTCTTTCCCCAAAGCCCAGGAAGAAAAATGTTAGAGAACCTTCTATGGCCTCTCCAGTGGAGACTAGGAGTAGCTGCAAACCGGATGTGGGCTTAGTAGCCAAAAGAGGCAGAAAATCAAAGAAGGAAGCCAGAGAGGAGAAGACCAGAAGAAGCTTGGTGAATGGGCGCCAGAGAACTCTTCAGGAGTGTTCCAAGAATTAAATATGAAGATCATATCATGGAATATTAGGGGCCTTAATGGAGCCCATAAACAAGAAATTATCAGGAACTTGATTAGAGATCAGAGACCAGACATCTTGATGATCCAGGAAGCTAAGATGAAAAAGGACTTTTTGGGAAAGATCAAGTTTAGCAACTTGATGAGTGGGGAGGCTTCAAACTCTGATGGTGCCTCTGGGGGTCTACTGACCCTTTTTAAAACCAAAAATTTTAGAATGGAATCTACTTACAATGAAGGTAATATTCTTTTGTGTAAAGTTTTTCATATCCCTTCCAATGATTGCTGGTTCTTGCTGAATTTATATGCTCCCAACAATAAGAGAGAAAGAAAGAATTACTGGACTAGAGCTTGAAGTCTAGTGTAGAGTAGCAATTTAAAGAAAGGAATTATTATGGCTGACTTTAACACACCTTTGTTGGATGAGGAGGAGAAGGGAGGTCTACCTCTAGATTGGGAAAGTAAACATGATCTATCAAACTTCATTAATGGTTTGGCTTTTTTGGATATGGACCTCATGGGAGGTGCCTTTACTTGGTCAAATAAATGCATTGGTCAGGATTGTATTCAAGTCAAACTGGATAGAGCTCTTATCGCTCCCGACTGGCTACAGTCTTCCTCTTGCAAATTAGCTCTTTTGACCAGAGTGGGTTCTGACCACTCTCCTATTTCCCTTTCGGTTGTTCCTATAGGCCCCAAAAGACCTCCCCCTTTTCATTTTAAAAAAATGTGGAGTTCCCATCCTGATCTTTTAGACAAGATAAAGCTCTAGTGGAGTATTGATGTGGAAGGAACAACTATGTACAGGGTAGCTAGAAAACTTAGCAACATTAAAAGAATGGTTAAAGCTTAGAACAAGTCTGATTTTGGCCACATATTCTTTGAGAAGGAAGTCCTATCTGACAATCTTTCTTCTATCCAAGCCTCTATTCAGGAGGATGGCTATGATGAGTTAAACAGGGAGGCTAAGCTGTCTATCCTTTCAGAATTACACAATATTATTAGTAAAGAGGAGAAGTTCTGGAGACAAAGATCAAGGGTTAACTGGCTCAAAGAGGGAGACTAGAATATGAAGTTTTTTCATCTTAATACTCTAAAACATTGAGCTAATAACATAATTACAGGTTTAAAGAAAGGACAGGGTATGCTGACCAAGGATGATGAAATCTCAGTTGAAGTTGTTTCTTTCTTCTCCTCCCTGTTGTCTTGGGATCCTATGCTATCCAAAGTGGATCAGGATGACATTGTTTCCTGCATCCCTCAGATCATCCATCTTTGCCATAATAAACTGCTTCGGACCATTCCCTCTGATTCAGAAGTTAGAGAAGCTCTCTTCTTTTTGCTGGCTGATAAATCTCTTGGCCCTAATGGTTTCCCTACTTTTTTTTTCCAATTGTTTTGGCCAATTTTGATGAAGGATGTGGTGAAGGCTGTTCAGAAATTCTTTGGGGCCAGAAGCATTCTAAAGGAGATTAAATCTACTTTTTTAGTTCTCATACCTAAAGTTCCCAGAGCCAATTCCTTGGACAAGTTTAGACCAATTAGCCTATGCAATTATTTTTACAAGATCATTTCGAAGGTTCTTACTTCCAAGTTGCTCAAGCTCCTCCCTTTGATAATATCTTAGCAGAAAACTAGTTTTGTCTCGGGCAGACAAATTTTAGACTCAATAATGATGGTGCATGAAGTGATTCACTCTATGGAAGTTGGAAAAAGGAAAGGGATGCTACTTAAATTGGACCTATCAAAATCCTATGACCGGGTTGACTGGTCTTTCCTGGATATGGTGCTTAAGGCTTTTGGGTTTGGTGATAAAACATGTAAGCTAATTTCTCAGTTGGTAACTACTTCCTCACTTGTTGTTTTAGTTAATGGATCCCCCTCTAATTTTTTCAAACCTTCTCATGGTATTCCTCAGGGGGATCCTCTTTCACCTATTCTCTTCATAATCTTGGCGGAATGAATGCATAGGCAGACTTATTGAGAAGAATAAGAAGGAAGGGAGAATCAAAGGTATTAAACCTTCTTCTAAAAGTGCCCCTTTTATGCATCAGCAATTTGTTGATGATATTATAATGGGAGGGGAGGCTTCTGTTAAGGAGTCAAAGGCAATGAAGGACATCTTGGATACCCATTCTAGAGGGTTGGGACAGCTCATCAACTGGGATAATAGTTCTATTTTCTTTATCAACACTCCTAAGGACAGACAAAAGAAAATCTTAATAATTCTGGGATGTAGTGTGGGGAAGCTTCCCTCTACCTATCTTGGGCTCCCTTTGGGCAGGAATCCTCCTGATTCTTTCTGGAATGACATTATGGACAGATTTAGTACGAAGCTAGTTGGTTGGAAAGGGGCCTCTCTAAGCCAAGCTGGAAAATGCCAACTGATTAAATCCACCCTTTAGAACTTGCCTGTTTATGCTTTGAGCCTTTTTGTGATCCCTGTGAAATTTGTTGAGAGGATGGAAAAAATTTAGAGAGACTTCTTATGGATGGGGGCTGAAAGGAATAAAAGGTATCCCCTAGTTGCTTGGGAAAAAGTCTGCCTCCCAAAGAAAAATGGAGGTCTTAGCATCAAGAAGCTAACTCACCTCAACAAGGCTCTTTTGGCTAAGCAAATATGGCATATCTTCAGTAGCATAGGGGAATGGAGAGACATTTTGGTAAACAAGTACATAAAGAGGCACTCTAAACAGTTTACCCTCTTTAGTGAAGATATCCCAAGAGGATCCGTTGTTTGGAATGGTTTTTTAAAAGCTAGGGACCTAGCAAATTCTAGAGTTCCTTGGAAATTGGGAAATGGGGAGGATATCTAGTTTTGGTCAGATAACTAGCTTATTCAGGGCCCTTTTATGAACAACCCCAACTATGAGGTCTAGGTGAATGGTTGCATCAACCATTTTGGGCATAAAGTTAGTAACTATAGGAATGACTAGGGATGGATAGACCTTTCTGTCATATTTGAAGATCTTAATCCTATTATGATAATGCTAAACTCTAGCCCTAAATAACAACAAGGATGAATTAGTCTGGGGAGATAATGCCAATGGGCTATATACTGTTGCCTCTGGGTATTCGACCCTTTGGATATTAAATGAGGTGCCTCCTTGGTTGAGGGCTTAGCTCCCTAGCCTCACTCCAAAAATTAATATGTTCTATTGGCTAGCTCTACAGGACAAAATCCTCACCCAGGATAACCTCATTAAAAGAGGTCATATTATGCCCAGCAGATGTGTGTTATGTAAAGATCAGACGGAGATCGACAATCATTTTTTCATTCATTGCTCCTTCTCCAGGGAGGTTTGGGTTTTCCTCACCCAGGACTTGGGCTTTAGCTGGTGTGTGTCTTTAACCTTTTGGATCTCTTTTGTCAATGGAAATGCATGTTCAATAGGTCTGATCTTTAGGAATTCAGTTCCTAGATCCTGCCTCATTTCTGTTGGAGCATTTGGAAGGAGAGAAATAATAGAATCTTCAGAGATAAAGAGGAGCCGACTATAGTGATAGGGAAGAAAATATTTGCTAACATTAAGGAATACTATTTAGTGAGGAAAGGGGGAGATATAGAATTAGGTTGCAAAAAAAAGGAGAAGGCAAAAGATAGAAAGATGAAAAGACAGGAAGCCAAATGGCTTCTCCCCCCAAAAGGATGGCATAAAGCCAGCTTTGATGGAGCTTCCAAGGGAAATCTTGGCTCCTTGGGAAGTGGAGGCATAATAAGGAATGAAAATGGTGATGGTATTGCAACTTTTTCCCTCCTGCTAGGATTTCAAACCAACCACTTTGCAGAAGAAAATGTTGTGTGTAATGCTGTCAAACTGGCTTTTGAAATTAGAGTTACTAACCTTTGGCTTGAAGGGGATTCAAACAACATTATAAAATGTATTAAAGGAAACTCTCAACCATCATGGTCGATTACAAATCTTATTGATGAGACACATGAGACTCTTGCCAAATTTAGTAGAGTCCATGTCACTCATATATTCTGGGAAGCTAACCTGATAGCTGATAGGTTTGCTAATATAGGGGTCCGTGCAAACCAAATAATGACATGGCATACTGAAAATAGTTTTTCGACAAATGTCAAAAGCATGATTGAACTAGACAAGATCCAAGGAAGTACGGAGAAGATCAATGTGTAATTATAAGCATGAATGGACTAAGGGGAAAGGGTACTTCCCAAAAAGGTAGCATGGGAAATCATAATTGCTGTAATTTATTAGAAACTACTCAACATGCTTTGTGGGTCTTTTTTTGCATTTGTAATAGGAGCAATAGAAAGGTTAATTCTTTCTGCATTCTGCTCATACACAGAGGTTCCTATCAGTTACAGTGTGAGGTGCATATGAGAATTGAGGGTGTGTAGAGTGCAGATATGGTAGGCAAAAGGTGCAGAAAGGAGCCGGTGGGTGAAATAGAGAAATTGAGGAGTAGGGAAAAAGTTTGGAAGTAGTTGGATCAAGGTGGGATTACCAAATACATTATGAAACTGCATGGATATGATCAAGAGGTGACCAACAGTATGGTTGGATCTTGGAAGAATGGTAGAGTAAAGGTGAACGGGGTTTCTTTCATGATCACTGAGGAGGTAATATTGACCATTTTTGAAATTTTGATTAAGGGTTTTAAGTTCTTTAGGGACAAGAAGCTCTCGGCTAACGTTGTGCAGGATTTTGTGAAGGATGCGGAGGAACTGAAAGCCCTAAAGAAGATTGACATGTAGTATGTTCCTGATACCATGAAGAAACTATGGAGGTATGTTCTGAGAGATGCAATTGAGTATATTACTCGGGACCCTAGGTTTGATTGGGCTCGTATCCACCACTTTGTTCTTTTGAATCATTTTCAGCACAGTTGTAAAATTTCTTTTTCTTTTTACTTGTTAACTTCCATGAGCAAGGCGTTGGATAGCTTCAAAAAGGAGCCCATTGATAACCCCACTTTGCATGAGGGGCTCTTGCTGCTTATTTATGAGCACTTTAAGGCTCATACAATAAGCAATGCCCCCCCTTAGATTGAGAATGTGACCTCTGGAAGTTCGAGCTTCTCTTCAGACTCAGATGATATTCAAAGCTTAAGCTCTAAGGATGGCGGGATTTCTTTCGCTGGTAAAATTGTCACCCATCAGGTCAAGAATTCACCTTCTTCCATAATCCCTAGTAGAAAAAGCCATAGGGTTCATGGGCAGAAGCAACCTGTGAAGAATGAGAAGGTTGACAATGATGAGGAGGAGGATGTGGAGACAAAAGAGGAGGAAAAGGAGATGCAAGAGGAAAATAAGGAAGACCAGGGAGGGAAGAAACGCAAGAGGGAGGGTCTAGAGGATGAGAGAATGCAACAAGAACTGGATATGTCCTCACTGCCTCTTTCTCCTATCCATATTCAAGCCTAACTTGAGGAGCAAAAAATGGATTCTAAGACCGAGGGAGGGGAGGTGCAGGTTTTCCTCACCCAGGACTTGGGCTTCAACTGGTGTGTGCCTTTTAACCTTTTGGATCTCTTCTGTCAATGGAAATGCATGTTCAATAGGTCTGATCTTCAGGAATTCAATTCCTAGATCCTGCCTCATTTCTATTGGAGCATTTGGAAGGAGAGAAACAATAGAATCTTTAGAGATAAAGAGGAGCCGACTATAGTGATAAGGAAGAAAATATTTTCTAACATTAAGGAAAACTATTTAGTGAGGAAAGGGGGAGATATAGAATTAGGTGGCAAAAAAAAGAAGAAGGCAAAAGACAGAAAGACGAAAAGACAGGAAGCCAAATGGCTTCTCCCCCTGAAAGGATGGCATAAAGCCAACTTCGACGAAGCTTCCAAGGGAAATCCTGGCTCCTTGGGAAGTGGAGGCATAATAAGGAATGAAAATGGCGATGGTATTGTAGCTTTTTCCCTCTTGCTAGGATTTCAAACCAACCACTTTGCGAAAGCGAATGTTGTGTGTAATGTTGTCAAACTGGCTTTTGAAATTAGAGTTACTAACCTTTGGCTTGAAGGGGATTCAAACAACATTATAAAATGTATTAAAGGAAACTCTCAGCCATCATGGTCTATTGCAAATCTTATTGATGAGACATGTGAGACTCTTGCCAAATTTAGTAGAGTCCACGTCACTTATATATTCTAGGAAGCTAACTTGATAGCCGATAGGTTTCCTAATATAGCGATCAGTGCAAATCAAATAATGACATGGCATCCCAAAAATAGTTTTCTGACAGATGTCAAAAGCATGATTGAACTGGACAAGATCCAAGGAAGTACAGAGAAGATCAATGTGTAATTATGAGCATGAATGGACTAAGGGGAAAGGGTACTTCCCAAAAAGGTAGCATGGGAAATCATAATTGTTGTAATTTATTAGAGGCTACTCGACACACTTTGTGGGTCTTTTTTTGCATTTGTAATAGGAGCAACAGAAAGGTTAATTCTTTCTGCATTCTACTCATACATAGAGGTTCCTATCAGTTACAGTGCAAGGTGCATATGAGAATTGAGGGTGTGTAGAGTGCAGATATGGTAGGCAAAAGGTGCAGAAAGGAGCCAGTGGGTGAAATAGAGAAATGGAGGAGCAGGGAAAAAGTTTGGGAGCAGTTGGATCAGGGCAAGATTACCAGATACATTATGAAATTGCATGGATTTGATCAAGAGGTGACCAACAGTATGGTTGGATCCTAGAAGAATGGAAAAGTAAAGGTGAATGAGGTTTCTTTCATGATCACTGAGGAGGTGATATTGACTATTTCTAAAATTTTGATTAAGGGTTTTAAGTTCTTCAGGGACAAGAAGCTCTCGGCTAACATTGTGTGGAATTTTGTGAAGGATGCGGAGGAACTGAAAGCCCTAAAGAAGATTGACATGTAGTATGTTCCTGATACCAAGAAGAAATTGTGGAGGTATGTTCTGAGAGATGTAATCGAGTATATTACTCTAGACCCTAGGTTTGATCGGGCTCGTACCCACCACTTTGTTCTTTTGAATCATTTTCAGCATAGCTATAAAATTTCTTTTCCTTTTTACTTGTTAACTTCCATGAGCAAGGCGGTGGATAGCTTCAAAAAGAAGCCCACTAATAACCCCACTCTACATGAGGGGCTCTTACTGCTTATTTATGAGCACTTTAAGGCTCATACAATAAGCAATGCCCCCCCTCAGACTAAGAATGTGACCTCTAAAAGTTCGAGCTTCTCTTCAGACTCGGATGATATTCAAAGCTTAAGCTCTGAGGATGGCAAGATTTCTTCCATTGGTAAAATTGTCACCCATCAGGTCAAGAATTTTCCTTCTTCCATAACCCCTAGTAGAAAAAGCCATAGGGTTCATGGGCAGAAGCAACCTGTGAAGGATGAGAAGGTTGACAACGATGAGGAGGAGGATGTGGAGACAAAAGAGGAGGAAAGGAGATGCAGGAGGAAAATAAGGAAGACCGGGGAGGGAAGAAACGCAAGAGGGAGGGTCTAGAGGATGAGAGAATGCAACAAGAACTGGATATGTCTTTGCTGCCTCTTTGTCCTATCCATATTCAAGCCTAACCTGAGGAGCAAAAAATGGATTCTAAGATCGAGGGAGGGGAGGTGCAGGTTAAATACGGGAGGAAAGCTTGGAAAAAAATTAATGTTAGGACCTTGAAAATGGGCATTTATAGAGAGGTCATGATCTCGCAAGTCCTCGTGGAAAACCAAGAAGGGCCACGGCTTGAAGATCTCATAGACCCGGTGATTATGGCTATTTCGGATAAATTAAGGGAAACTGGGATGAACCTCTTGAACAATGCCCACAACAGTATGATTGATAACTTCAGATCAATCAAGTGGCTTTTCCATGAGCTGGAGGAGGTCAAAGAGTAGGTGGGTCATATGGAGGAATACAAGAATGGAGCAGATTCTGATAATAGAGACAGCCACGGTGAGAGGTTCAGTCTGGCGGAGAGAAGGATTAACAACCTCGAGATCTACAATCACAAACTCTCGAACCAAATGATTTCCCTACTAAGCTCCATTAACAACAACATCATATCTTTAACTGGCTAGATCAAAGACAGAGTTATGAAGGAAGATGAGGAAGGAAAAGATAGGGGAAAAGCTAGACTAGTGGTTGACCCTACAAAGGACATCAACAATGGTCAGGACCAGGATGATCAAAGGGCGCACCAACAGGAGGCTGAGGAGAACCAGATGGCCTATGAGGTTGCTTAGGTCATGCAAGAGCTGGAGAGAAAGAACGAGGACTAATCCATTACTTGTTCTTTTGTTTCTATATGTGCCTTTTTTTGGCTTTTTGTTAAGGCTTTTTCCTTTGTCGGTTCTTGTTGTTTCTGTTCCTGGTCTTTTCTATGTTCTTTGGTTTTCAGTTGGGCCTTGTGCTTATTATCAACCTTTGAACTTGAACTCTTTTGGATGGGCTTTTCATGCTTATTTTTAGCCTTGTTAATGTTTTAACACTTGGGTTTCAGGGTCCCTATAAAACCTATTTATCTAATCAAAAACTTTTAGATATTCTACATCAATGCATATGAGAAGTTGACCAAATCACTAAAAGATTTTAGAGAGAAGATGAATTGAGAACATTACATTTTCATTATTAAGGGATTTCACATCAGCCAACATAACCTCCTTGGTTTTTGTAAACAAATGAAGTGTTTGTTCTATGGTTTCCTCCTCTAAAGACAGACCTATTTGTCATACAGAATAAACATAATGACATTGCAGGCCTATGCTAAAGCACACTTTTTTGTATGCCACAGAGACCACCTATATTGCATTGGATTAAAGATAGAAATTAATGGAACTTTTCCATGTTTATTGCACCTAAAGATGGTATAGTGTTAACAACTCATCGTGAATATATAGTTTGTGGAAAATAGTACAGTTTTGCAATTATCTTGAAATCTTAATTTTGGTGCCAAAATTTCTATAATTGAGATGCGTGTCATATAAATTACAATATAGCTGGAATTTGAATATCTTTTGGCATTGATTTTTCTTTAAGAATGGTACCTAGAATATTGCTGCCACATTTTCTTTGTGAATGGTCTCACTTTATGACATCAGCTTTGGAATTTGATTCTTCCAACTAGCTCTTTGCATATATGGTTCCCTATTTGTGTTTTGGCAAGTTTTGAAGGATAGTTGCAAGTTGCATACTTTAAATTTGAAATTATATTAACCTTGTTTAGCTGTGAGTTTCATTCAACAATTAAATATGAATCATGATTGGAATTCTTTTCGTTCCTTTTGGCATTACTCTTTAGACAAAAATACATTACCTCTACCTAAGATTTTGTTCTCTAATTTTTCCTTAAAAATATTTGGTCAAAGCCTTGAGTAATATTATCATGTTTATTTTTATTCACATCACCCTTATTGTTGCAGATTCTAAAATGGATATAAAGCCAACTATTTCATTTAGGGTCACACTTGTAGTTGGTTTAGCTACTTGCACCAAATTTGGAGGTGTAATGAAAGTTGTGGGTGGTGTAAGTTGTGATCAACAGCTGCAACAATGACTGCAACTGCTATTACAACTATTTATGGGAAAAAGAAACATTCCCCTTGATATTATATCCCTTCTTTCAACAATTTTATTTAATAAGAACAAGAAGAAACCTTTAGAAGCCTTTGGATTAGAAATTCATTTCAGTCAAGTATTACAATAATTTCTAATTTGCTTATATATAATCCATGAGAGATAAACTAGTTGACCACTATATGCATTTGTATAAGTGCACAAAGACTAACCATGTTAGAGTTTTTACTTCACCATCAACCAGTCCTTACTTCTTGGAAAACTTCTTCATTTACAAAATCCTAATACAAGAGAAAACAAAACAAACCTATATAAGATATATTGACTCTTTAAGGAAATTCATGTTCCTAGGTAAACATTGCAGTCTCATTTGCAAAGGAAGAAGCAAGAGCCAAGTCACTTACTATGAACAAAACTAATTTATATGTGAACTATGTACACCCTTAGGTGTGGCCTTGTATGGATTTCCAATAGCTAAGTATTATAAAATTGGAATATGCACTTCAGATATTAAATGAAGATGTTGTACAATGTACTCTATAAATAAACTAGGCAATAACTGGTAAATAGACTTAATTGTTTTAGGTGCATAGTTTTAAATCTTGAAAAACTAGAAGCCATGAAACAAATGAGAGAAAGAGACCACATGGAAACCCAAACCATAAATTTCAATAACTAAATAAGAAATTGTTAGAAGATGCTAAACCAAATTGACCAATGGATATCAATTGACATGATCTTGTTTGGTAAATAGACCATTAAGGTTTGATAAGAACCATTTGATGTCTTTTATGCGAATATGTGCTTGAAACCCTAAAAAAAATCAAGACAACAAGTAAATTAGATGAGAAAGACTATACACAATCTAAGACTATAACTTTTTCTTTCTTTCTTGGAGAGAGAGAAGTTCAACAAAATTTACAAAATCGGAATTTTATAACTTATTTTCTTTCTTGAAATACTCTTAGCATCAATATGGATTAATAATTGGAACGATTTTTCCCTTTTATAAAATTAAGTTAAAAATCTCTAGGTTTCAGATTGATGTGAAGATGCCAACTACCTGGAGCCAATGAAGGGCTTATTTATGTTGGTGGATCTCTTAAAGGCCTAGTTTTCTTATTCAAAAAAATGTTTTTGTATTGCTTGTGAAAAAGATCGAGCATATGGATGATTTGAATAGTATGGACTTTCTAAACCATATTTAGCTCTTCATAATAGAAATCCTTTAGATTTTTCTTTCTCGTTGGTAGAATTTATATGCTTCCAGATTCACTAAAAATGTTTCTTATTGGTAATCAGTGGTTTCTTGAATCAAATAACAAATTTGTATTTATATTCTTTATTCTTATTTTATAAGTGTTTTTGTATCATACACTTAACTTCCTAATAGTAAACTCCATCTTGAAGTTGTTGGATGACGACAAAACACTAACTTACCAACACATACACAATACAATGTACCAAAGAAGAGAATAACCATCAACATATGAATTGCACAAAATGGATAGTAAGAAATTAATACTAGAAAGAAAATGAGCATTCTTATTCAAATGCCACTCTTTTTTATTTAGAATGGAAAATAGATTCTTCTGCCTAGATTTTTGCTTAAAATCTTTGTGTTAAATTACTGTCATCATACCTTAAATCTTCCATATCAACTACAACAACTGATCTAATCTGTATAAATAATCATACAACACACAAAATGAATTCTTCAACTAATGCCACAATTTTAATACAAGTTCCTTGGCCCATATTCCAACTGAAAGTTTCTACCGTAGATTACTATACCACAAATTTCACCCCAAATTTGTGAGTTCCTAACTTGAGAGTGTAAATTCAAAACCACATGGTCATCATTTTCCAAATAGTTTCAACCCATTGAAAAGCGTATTTTCTATAGATTCAGTCACCTCAACTATGCTCATTTAAAGTCACAAACAAAGGGAAAAAATAGTTGTAAAGGAAAAATATGAACTCATTTCTTCAAGATATTTGGTTAATTAGTCATGGTAAAAAGGTAAAAATAAACACAAAATTAGAATTGGGTGTGGACAAAGTCTATGTCGATCAACAGAGCTTGAGCTCTACAATATGACTGAAGGTACAACAATGAAGACGTAATTGATCAGATAGAGTCTTATAAAGTGAATTTTTCAACCATTGATGAGGGTTTTGAAGCTTCTTCTTATCAATCTAGAGATAAATAATAATAATAGTAATAAAATGATGTTTTATTTTTCCCTTGCAATCAGTTGTGTTGTTTTGTCATAAACTTTCCTCTACGGGGAATGCTCTTGTTGTCACATGGGGAAATAATGCCATGCCATACACACACATTTAGAGCTTACAAATGTCTTCATGTGATACATTTAATAAGATTTAAAACTATCCATCAAATCATCCTATATTAAAAACACTTGGGACAACCAGCTGACATGTGCATTGCTTGATATATGCCAATTGTTCAAGTTCATTTTTTAACAGAATTTCTTTGCTTGAAAATAAAAAAGACTACCAAAAAAAATCTATCTGCCAATGAAAAAATTAGAATTAATCATGTTTAATAGGAATTAATGAAAAGAGTGTAATTTTATGGGAATATTTTTTGGTTTTAATAGTTTTCTAGGTAAGGTTTATTCAAAATAGTCACTTCAAAACTATAATCCCCACCTTTCAAGGGCAGAGATTAATAAATTTTAATAAATTTAATCATTTTTTAATTTCATAAATTTAAAATTTAAAAAAAAAAAAAAAAATTTATTTAATAAAAAAAATCACTTCTAAAGATTAAGAATTATAATTGGAATAATGTATTCCCAATCAAGATAATAATGGAGCACATGTAGCACAAAGAAAGATAAGACATCGATTCATTATTAGAGCAGGTTCATTCATGTGTGAAAGGTATTCAATGAACTAGAGGTGAATGATATGTTCATAAATATTGTAGCACTCTTCATCTATACAATAGTAGTTGTCTAAATTAAATAAACAACATATTAACGAGTTAAATAATACAAGTTTTAGCAGCACATGATGCAATTCTTAAGACTAGCAAATTTCCCAGAATAGGCATCGATTTTTATAATCACATTTTACAGTAATTATAAGCAACATTTTTTTCTTTAGAAGTGGGTGCCTATTTCCCATCACTTTGCATTTGCAAGATCTTTATAACTTGCGACAATTCTCCATTGTGAATTCACTTATTTGGCAAGGAATCCAGAATTTGAGAAGGCGACAATTTTGAATATGTAATAATAAATTGAAGCTACTCTCGAGGGTAATAATCAATGATAAAATGCTAGATAGATGTGAAAACAAACTCTCTACAATAATTTTGTTGATGTTTTAACGACTTTGCAACTAGCAAAAAAGCAAGCGACATTAAATGCTTCATACTTTGCTAAAACAAAGTATGTGGCAGCAAAAACCGTTCCAATTTGCAATAGATATGAAATTTTTCAAAACATGGAGGAAGATCAATTTGTGGGAAAGGGCACAAGGAAGGACCAAAACCTTGAAATCAGAAGTATTCAAAGGTTGCATAAAAATCCAATGATGAATTCAATCAAAAAGAAAAAAAAAAATTCTCAAAAACTAGATATGGGCTCAATTACAAGGAAAGAGCAAAAAACATCCAAGTTCATAAGCCATCACAAAGATTTGAAGGGCAATAGAAGGTTTAGATTGTCCAGGATAAGAATGAGGCAAAAGTATTATAGCATCCAAGCTAGGTTTCCAAAGAAAATTGGGTTTCAACTAGAAAAAATACAAAGTCTTTCGAAATAACCCTAAAAAGTAATGGAGAGGGAAAATAATACATCCCACCTCACAAAATAATATGAAATGCTCATAAACAACCACCAAAACATCTTCCAAGAAAACCAAGTAAGAAATTGCCAAAACTCGAATGTGAGAATAAGCATGATGAATGTTCAATGCCCAAAGAACTATAGATGGAATACAAGATTAGACAAAGATGAACCTAGCAAACAATATGGATGATGAATTTTTTTTGATAGCCAGTGATGTTTACACCAAAAAATAGATGTTTTGAATGTCAAGATTGGGGCTCTTTGCATTTTGGAATGGGTCGAAAATAAAGAACCCAAATTTGCCTAGATGGTTGAAAGATCACTGTGTGGACCAAGTAAGTATATCTTCCTTATGCAATAGACTAATATATATATTCAATGTAAATAAAAAAGAATTGATGAGATTCTTTCATGCTTTGTTTGCTTTTATAAGGGATATTTCATTAAATTTTTAAAATGGAGCCCAAATTTTAGGGAAAATTGATGCAGAGAAATCAACACTGGAACTCTCCTTAAGGAATCAAACACTCAAGGGATTCAACAATAGATTTTCTCTACATCATAATAAGATTGAAAATGAGGTCTTTCTCAAATCTACACCTTTTACTTCATTTATATTTTGTAAAAATTAAGAATAGGGGAAAACTCAAAGTAAACATACATTCTTTCTACAAATCTACAGTAACATAGTTTTATCCCAAAATGACAGGAAGAGACAACCCCTTTTGTAGCAAATATGTTATTACATGTCAATATATTTCAGATTTGACTCCAAATCATGTGAACTCCAATATAAAAAACTTTGAACCAAAAACCAAAAATAGAAATTAATACATATTCTGAAATATTTCCATACATGATTAAATCAGTTACACAACTCAATAACAAAGACCAAAACTTTATCTTTCACAAGGATGACACCAAGAAATAGAAGAAGAAATCTGAAACTAAACTATAAAAAGTTTATTGAGAAGTAAACAAAACTATAGATAAGAAATGTTTGTATACAACTAGGGAAAACTAATAAGACTACATTTTTAACTATTCTATTGGTGTCCCCCTTTTCGAAAACTCTAGCCCATTATATATTGTTCATGGGAAGTTACAAATGAATCTTCTTACTTCAATTACCCGACACTTCATATTCTGTTGGCTACAATGACAAGTGGAAATCATTTAAATTTTTATAATAAAATTTTGCATTTCACTAATATTGCATGTTGTCTTCCCTATTGCCACTATACTTCCTCATCTAATAAACTTCTGCATTAATAATGCTATATGATTTCTTCATGTCATCACTAGACTTCTTGTCACATTAAAATTCTGCATTAATAATATTGCATGTTATCTTCTTGTCACCACTAGACTTCCTGTCGCAAACATGCTCCTACACCACACTCCCAAATTTGAAAAGTTTTCATGTCCCATGGAAATGTGCTTGACCAAAACCTCAAAAAAATATGGAACTTTGTCTCTTCCTCTTCACTTCCCTTTATGTCTCTACTAAACCATTTTTTCAAATTGAGATTCTTATCACTAAAATTTGTAATAGTTGTTAGAGTGGGGTTGTCATTGCACCAAAAGGCCAATCTATCAATGGTCAATATAACCACTCAACTTATAGTACATAGGAGGTGGTTAAGCCCTTGTCATGAATCTTGAGGGGAGCGCTGAACAAATTTTCAATAGTCTCCTCCTCAATGTTACTCGAGGGTCTGAGGATTCGAACCGATGACCAAGCTCTGATACCACTTGTTAGAGTGAGGTTTCCATTGCATCAAAAGACTAATCTATCAATGCCTAATACAACCACTCAACCTATAGTACATAGGAGGTGGTTAATCCCTTGTCACAAATCTCGAGGGGAGCACTGAACAAATTTCTAACAATAACTGCCTCCAAACAAAAGTCCACTCCTCTAGTGTTGCATCTCACACACACAAACAACTTCTTTGCCTCATCTGGGAGTTCCTCCATGTATCTCTCTTAAGGATTTGAGAAATACAAATCCATAAAGCCTGAAGAATACTTGCATGCAAGAACCTATTACAGAGAAGAAAAAGCAAAGAAGAGGCAAGGGTTTTGCTCTAAGAATATGCAAACTATATTATCAAACTAAAAAGAATGAGAGATATACAAAAGATCAATCCTTGTAGAAGGAGATCAAAAATCTAAAAGGGAAACCCTAAGAGATAAATGAAATTTAATAATTACTAATTAATTATTAAATGGAAATGTAAAGTGCATTGTTGCTCATCTTAAGGGGGGTGTTAAAGTAAAGCATTAATTTAATTTCATTTATTGAATTTCCTTTACTCCTTTCTTAAGATTTAACTTTATGCACTTTGCATTTTCATTTAACAATTAATTAGTAATTATTAAATGTCATTTACCTATTAGGGTTTCCCTTTTAGGTTTTTGATCTCCTTCTATAAGGATTGTTCTTTTGTAATTATCTCTCATTCCTTTCAATTTGGTAATATAGTTTGCATATTCTCAGATAAAAAACCTTGCCTCTTCTTTGTTTTTTCTTCTCTATGACAGGTTCTTGTATGCAGGTATTCTTCGAGTGATTTGAGCAATACAAATCCACAAAGCCTAAAGAATACTTGCATGCAAGAACTTTTCACAGAGAAGAAAAAACAAAAAAGAGGCAAGGGTTTTGCCCTAAAACCATGAAGAATTTGAGCAATACAAATCCATAAAGCCCAAAGAGTGCCTGCATGCAAGAACCTATCACAAAGAAGAAAAAACAAAGAAGAGGCAAGGGTTTTGCTCTAAGAATATGCAAACTATATTATCAAACTGAAAAGAAAGAGAGATAATTACAAAAGAATAATCCTTATAAAAGGATATCAAAAACCTAAAAGGGAAACCCTAAGAGGTAAATGAAATTTAATAATTACTAATTAATTATCAAATGGAAATGAAAAGTGCATAAAGTGAAATCTTAAGAAGGGAGTAAAGGTAATTTAATAAATGATATTAAATTAACGCTTTACTCTAACACTCTCCCCAAGACTTTTGGCAAAAAACTTGCACCTCTTCTAAGGCCCTCACAGTAGACCTCCATGTCCACCTCTTGCAGTGAGTGAATAAACAACTGCAACAACAAGAACTTCACTAATAAAAATTAATTCATAGACTCTTCCATTGCCCATATCTTTTACTGAGCTCTGATACCAAAATTGGTGCAGAGAGATCAACACTCGAACTCTCCTTAAGGAATTAAACACTCAAGGGATTCAACAATGGATTGTCTCTACATCATAATAAGATTGAAAATGAGCTCTTACTCAAATCTACACCTTTTACTTCATTTCTCTTTCATAAAAATTTAGAATAGAGGAAAACTCAAAGTAACATAGTTTTGTCCCAAAATAACAGGAAGAGGCAACCCCTTCTGTAGCAAATATGTTATCACATGTTAATATATTTTATATTTGACTCCAAATAATATGAACTCCAATATAAGAAACTCTAAACCAAAAACTAAAAAGAGAGATCGATACATATTCTTAAATATTTTCGTACATGATTGAATTAGTTATACAATTGAATAACAAAGACCATAACTTTATCTTTCACAAGGATGATAACAAGAAATAGAAGAAGAAATTTAAAACTAAACTATAAAAAACTTTATTGAAAACTAAACAAAACTACAAAAAAGAAATGGTTATCTATAGCTAGAGAAAACTAATAAGACTACATTTTTAACTATTATATTGGTGACCCCTTTTCAAAAACTCCAACCCATTATATATTGTTCAGGGGTAGTCACAAATGAATCTTCTTATTTCAGTTACTTGACTCTTTATATTCCATCGATTACAATGATGAGTGGGCATTATTTAAATTTTTTATAATAAACATTGCATTTTAATATGTTGTCCTCATGTCGCTGTCAAACTTCCTATTGAAAAACTTTTGCATTTTACTAATATTGCATGTTGTCTTCCTTGTCATAATAAACTTTTGCATTAATAATATTGTATGATGTCTTCTTGTTGCCACTAGACTTCCTATTGCAATAAAATTTTGCATTAATAATATAGCATGTTATCTTCTTGTCACCACTAGACTTCCTCTCACAATACAATTATGCATTAATAATATTGCATGCTATCTTCCTAGTGGCACTAGACTTCCTGTCGCAAATGTGATCCTGCACCAAAAATCATGCTAAAAAATTACATATACCTACCTGGTCCCTAATGATAAAAGAATTACCAATAGAACTACTTCATCTTCACATTGTTAAATGCATTTGTTTTCCAATAGGAGATTTGATAGGTTTTGAAGCTAATTATAATAACTCTAACAACATCAAACTCATTATTAACATAGAGCCAGACTTGCATAAAACTAAACCACTAAAAATAAAAACAAATTGATCTATATCTATAACATTAACATTTCTAAATATGAAGGATACATTCATGGTATAATCATTTAAACTCCTTCAAGAATCTTCAGTTAACTAACTTCAAGTTTTATAAAAGAAGTTCAAATTTAGAAGAAGTCTTTCCCATGTTTTCTACTTGGAACAATGCCCAAAATAGGAATCAAATGTCAAGAAACTAGGAGATATTAAATCTGATAGAGAAAGTAAATGAATACAATGCAATCACTCCAAGGTTGAATTCAGGAAGCACAATTTGTCTACCAGAGGTGGCAATAGAGGAGGGGGAAATAGTGGAGGAAGGTAGACATACTTGTAATACCCCCCATTGTTCCATTAAATAGCCAACACTGGATGAAGCATTCCAAGAAAATAAGGAAAAACCTAAAAACATAGGAAATTTAGTTAATGAAGACAACTCTAAAATGGTGGAAAATATAGAGGTGGAGGAAAACATAAATAGATTGTAATAGTGTGAAATATGTGTGAAACAAAATCTTTTCATGGAAGATATTAGAGATAATTTAAAGATATATAAAAGATTAACCCATGACTTGTTACTAATTCAAAGCAATTTAAGTGATCAATTAATCCTTTGGGACAAAGCACACATAAACCATGTAACCAATCTAGATGGGGCCCTTAAAAATAAAGAGCAACAGAATAATAAGAATATCAGATAAAGTACCATCTCTTTATCAACAAAAGGAAATCAAGGTCAAGAGAAAACATTTATAGTAAATGAACCCTCATCATATTTACAAGGAAAATTAATTGAGGATATAGAAATGTGTCAAGAATGCTTAGAAAGAAGAGAAGAAATTAATAACTCTACAAAGGAGGTAATTATCAATAATTCTAAAGAAGGTACAAAGACAAAACAAAATAGAAATAAGGAAGAAAAGATAGATCCAGAACCAAATAAGAAGGAAAAGACAAGAAAAATGAACATGGTTGTTGAGTTAATTAATAGTCCCAAAGAAAAAATAGAATCTCAAGATGATTGGATGGAAGAATCAAAAGTGGAAATAAGAGAACTCAACATTAGGAGGAAGTGATCTAAGGAGACTAAACAAAAACCTTACAATTTTTGGCAAACTCCAACTAATGGGAGAGATTTTTTTATGATGACATGTTGGAACCATCACCTCTATAAAAGAAAGAGCAAGATGGATGAAAAGAACTTAACTATTGGAATACAAACACCACTGGAGGGGTGTAGTGCCTCTCCCATTTGATTTCTATAAGTCATCATGATGGATGCAACCTTGATGATCTTTCTTTGTGAGTGATCATGATTGCAACCATGAGTGGTCTACACCCTTTGGATAATTGGATTTATATCATTATATTAGCTAGATTGATTTGGTATCACGATGTTGTTCCATGATTACCCTAAGATGTGAACAGTAGCTACACTATGTTTTGTTTGTCCTATTGTATTTGACTAGGTTCTTACAGTAGTGTTTACTCATGTTTTTGACCATGTTGACTTAAATGTGCATAATGTCATTTAAGTTGTTGAAAAACTATTATTAATTCCATTCTTAAATTCTTAAATAATTAGAAATGAATTGTCCATGTTGGATTCATTGGTTATAGTGCTACGAATAAGTACCTTGTTCATTTTAGTAATTTATGCAAAATGGGCTATTTAAATGATTATGTAAATGAAATTAATTAGATTCTTTAATTATGTGATTGTACGTAATTGACACTTTGACTATTATTTTTGTATATCTACACTTGATTGTGTTTGTTTATTGTACAGGACCTATATCCCCAGTAGTGGAATATGGAGTTAGTGATTAGACCTTTCATGTTGAGCCAATATCATCCCTATATGGGTGATGTATCTTTTATTTTTATTTTAATCCTCTGGTAATTGATAAATCTAGATTCATAATACATTATTTGATTAGACCCATGAGTGTGTATGTGCATTTAGGATTCTGCAATGGTCACAGAAAAGATTAAATTAAATTAGAAGATTCTTTTAATTTATTTATTTAATTTTGGTCACTTTTGTTTAAATTAATTAAATATAAAGTCACCTTTTACTTTTAATTTATTGAATGACTTTATAATAAATTATGTAATGAATTTATCCTTATTCCTCCACTTAGCCTTTAGAGAATGTAAAAGGATAAGAACTGCACTAAGAGGCTAAAAAGATGGAGACATCACAGTCTAGCCCTCTTGAAATTGCTTGTCCCCAAGCAATCTCAACTCAGGATGCTGCAAAATTTCTTCACTCTCCCAAGTGGCATCTTCTATTAGTAGGTCCTTCCACTTCACCAAGTATTGCATGATAGTATGTTTCCTCAAATTGCTCTCCCTGAACTCAATGATAGTCTCTGGTATTGTTGGTGTTTTTACACTACTAAGAAATAAAATACTTAATACCAAGATGGTAAAGATCAAAATAACCTAAGGATTAGCTATTTACCATGATTAGCTAAATGATCTTCAGATCTGAACCCAACTCCAACAAAATCATCAAGGATTTTCTAATATTTTGGCTCTACAAAACCAAGGCAGGTGCACCTTAGGGATAAAAGATTTAGAACTTGGTACTACATCTACATTTCCTTCATTTAGTAACATTTTATTACAAATTTCATCTCCTACAGTAGACTGGTCATAATTCAGCTCAAATTTACAAGTAATTTTGGGTAACAATAGCTAACTATAACTCGGAGACTAAATACAAACAAGTATTGACTAGCTATGACATTCTTCATACATTTAAAGTAAAATTGATTTTAATTTTATGATTGTGCTTGATGTTTATCCATGATTTCTTCATATTCAAATAGAACTAGTTGATCAGTGCCTCATCCATTGAAGTTTAAAGTCTATCCAATTTCTTGACCTAATTGACTACATTACAATCAATATCATCACCAATTCTTCTTAAAACTCATTCTTATGTATATCCTTGTTACTACCTGGAAATCCTATCATATTCACTAAAGCATTTACTTAATCCATTGAATTAAAAGCAATAGCAAATTGATATACAACCTATCCTAGTTGCATTCAATTTAGTAAGGCTTTGCCCACACAACCTCAAAATAACTAGTCAATAAAAATGGAGACAAGATTCAGAGAGAAAAGATATGGTGACAGTTCATATTTGTATTATTTCTCTTTGAAAATTATATAAAATTGAAATAGAACTCAAAAAAAATCAAGATAAGACATCATAATCTTGGAAAATTAATGTATTCTCAGATTTGTAGAGAAATGCATCATAAAAGTTGCATCAAGGACTGGACCAATAACAATAACATAACTCTTAAAATTACCAAAAAATTGAACCCTCACTCCACATCTTGGGAATCCTTTTATAGAAAGGATTGCAACAAGCTTTAGATGGGAGAACACTTGTCAAAATCTTAATCAAAAGTAGGTACAAAGATATTCCTATTTGTTATATGCAAAACATTCTTTGTACTTGGTCCCAGAATTAATATGTAGTTCAAAAAATTGGCAGGTGGCATTTGTCAGCAAATATCTTTTCAATAAATCAAATTTGTCTTTTAGTTCCTATTACCATCCATGCCTTTTCTTTACCATTTCCTTCTTTGAACTGCATCTCAACTATATTTAGTTGTTATCACCGGCTAGCGGTGCCTTCATATCTACAATTAATTCCCAAATAGTGATGTCTATATCAATGTCGGGCCATGTGATATCTCTTATTGTGTCCAGCTCCTCTAGGAATTTGATCTATTTAGCATCAATTATAGCTTTAACCTCATAAGCTACTTTAGACATCTTTGCTTCTAACTTATAAAGTATGTCTATCATATCATAGATAGTAGTGGCACTTGTTTCATTGTTACAAAAAGCCAAAAACTTGGGATGATCAAGGATATTATCAAATGATGATGACCATTCAATCCAGTCCTTTATTTTGCCTTCACTATCCAAGATTGTAGGCACAAAATTTGGTGTCCCAGGAGCACTTACTTTCATTTTACTTTGTACTAGCTACATCTTCCCCCCAAAGAAACCATTTAGATCTCTCACTTTATGAATTGCTTTTCTTGTATTCACAATGGTTGCCTTTGGTAGGTCCTTCTTCTGGGGAAGTATAGTGATTATGTTGTCAAAGAAATGAATGTAAGGGCCCCATGTGCTAAATAATGGAGATAACAAAGCAATTGCCTCTACACATTTGTATTCCACTCCTTCTAAGGCAATATAACAACTATGCACATTTTGTGAGACTGTCTCCAATGCATTGATCTTATGGACTAATAAACTATTCAAACCTTTGATCTTTGCATCCTTATTGGCCTCTAATTTTTCTTCATCAATGTCCATAGCTTGGCCTAATGTTTCCCCCATCTTGAATATCTAGCCCTCTATCTGCACTTCTCTTTCATGAACCTTTGTAACAGTTTTGGCATTTTTCTTTAGTGAAGCTACCTCCATTTCCAATTTGATGGCATTTTGTTGTAAGACATAAGTCTTCTTCATTTCCTCTTTGTAACTCCTTCTTGTCCCACTAATTTTTTCATAGGTTTTTTCAAGTTGAGCTTGAAGATGTCCATCTTATGCTTACCCATTAATGCTACCAAAGTATGCATTCCCAAATTTTGGTCACTAGATGTAGATTGCACATGCCAAAATATAACATTTCCCCTAGGGGACTCCTTTATTTCCATAAGAGTGGGCTTATCATCCTCTGGAGCTAAACTCCATATAGCCATTGTCTAGGTATCCACATTAAACCTAATCCCATTATCTCCCCATATTGGTTTTCATCTTCAAAAGAAACTAATCTCTCTTGTCTTCTTATTTAATCAAGTAAAAATGAAGAGCTCAGATCCCATCCTGGGAAGATAATCATTCCACTTCTCTTGACTAGATCTCTAGCCTCTTCAATAGTGATGGTTTCACTAGTAGGCTCATAGTCATGCAACTTTTGTATCGGCCCAACAACCTCTTCATCTAAATCTCCAAGCTTCATTTGCAATTTCAATTCATTTCTCTTTATTTTAAAAAGGAAGCTTTTGAATTCATTTGACTTAATAAAATTATCATCATCCAAAACCTCCTTAGCCTCAATGATTTTATCATCAATCATTTGTGTCTCTAATTGCAATTCCTGTGCTCTTTTCTCATTCTAAGATGCCTGAGACATTAGGAATCTTCTTCTAACATCATCAAAGTACTTATTTCCCCTTGGAAAAATCTAAAGAACCTTTTGTTGAGCTTGGTCTAGTATTTCTACCATCTTTTGCTTCTTATGCCTTTGTTCTGCACATGCAGAACTCTCAGGAACATCTTGAACATCTTGTTCAGGTTGGTCATCTTCAGATTGATCATCTTTAGATTGATCCTCTTCATCAGATACTTTCACTATATATTCATCATCAACATGCTCTGGATGAATCTTCTTCTTGATTGCCTCAGGGACTTGAGCTACAACCTCATCAAAATTGTCAACACACTTATCTAGTCTGACCCAATATTCCTCATTAGGATAAAACTCTTTAAAAGATGGGTTTACCTTTCCCATTTCTCGCTCATAGCTGATAATGTCTCTAATCTTTATCATTCTTTCCCTACAAACATCCTCACTCAACACATCAACAATAATATCCTCTTCTCACATAGGCTTTGTAGGGGGTAGATTGTATCCTCTCGTGCTTTTCAAAACATGCCTTACTACATTATAGGGGTCATAGGTTCTAGCTGGCCTAGAAAGGAATTAGTTTGTTCAATAGCATTCTTGCCAATCTCAAAATCCCCACTTTAGTACATTTGGACAAAAATGTATCCTTCTTGACACCCTTTCCCAAATACTCCCTATTCAAAGAAATTAGCTGCCAAAATATTTCTACCAATCCTAACCTCTCAAGAACATACTTGGAAAAAATGTGTGGTGGTCGAGGACACCTAAAGATTCTTATAACTGTATATTCTTCAAACAAGAAAATACTGCCCCAATCATGAGTCAATTGTTTTCCAACATCAAAGAACCATTTAGGTCTAAAAATCTTCCTAACATTTCTAGGAACTCTTTCAATTATATAACCTATCATTTTCAAAATTGGATAAACAAAGTCATTATAGAAAGAGATAACATTTGAATATGGATAATACAATTGACATACCCATGTCCATCTTTGTACTGGTAGCTTCTCTCCCCATTCTTGTGTTGACTCAAAAAAGTTTTGATCAAATATATCAACATTCTTTGGCAAAATAAGGTGCATGAGGAGGGAGTAATGAGGGAACTTCAAATCCTTCTGTTTTCCTTGTTGGGTAGCATAAATTTCTTTGTAAATACTCTCAATGATGTATTCTACAAACTCATAACCTATGTAGTGATTTGGGTCTTGAATATTCAAAGCCATGACATAATATGCCCCTAAAGCATTCATGGTCCCATCTATACCTAGGACTTTGTCAATACCAAACACAGTATTCTGAAAATACCTTTGAAAGAAATCCAAGGGCATAACTTCATCAATATCTCTCCTCTTTGGAATTTCTCCTACATCCTTCTTCACCTTGGGAATCTGTTGGGTCATGTTTATTACCCATATAAAAACTCTTATGTTTCTTTAAATTCTCATTCAAATCTTTAATATCAATGGGCAATGACATAGGTGCACCCAAATCAAATGCTTTTATGAACGTACCTTTATCCAATGCTAGAAAAACACTTCTATCCTTCCTGTGAAATGACTTATTTATAGGATTATAACATTTGATTAATGCTTTGACCAAATTCACGTCTACAAATACCTTTGGCATTATCAATTTTCCCAAATTTCTTATCCAAGGGTTACAAATTGGAACTTCTTTCACTCTGTTCTTATAGAAAAACCAAAACAATTCATGCTTATTTCTGTTAGGGACAATTGCATCTTTGCACGTTGCATATGGATCTTTGAAAGTGAGGTCATTGCATTATGAGCATTTGTGGAACCAGGCAAGATGCACATCCATTCTTCTATAAATGTGTTGGAAACCCTTGAGGAGGTGAAAGGTACTTCAATTATTGCATGTGCAATCAATTCTCCTTCTCTTTGGGCCATTTCTATAAATATTTTTGCTGGTTCTATATGCTATATTTGACAAAAAATGCTTTGAAATCACTTTTGCACTTGAAAATGCTCAGAAATTCAAACAATTTGAGAAAATGGTAATAAAAACCTATTCCTTTCCAGGTTTTATCAACTTCTGTGATGAGAGTGTAGCTTTAATTGGCATTTAATGGTGGCACACTTGAAAACTTATCAATCTTCATAAAACAAGTCAAATCTATGCTTTTCTCAAATTTTCATACATCCAGCTTAGATTTTGCCATTGGAAAAGTCATTTTATGCTTTAAAACCTATAAGTGTGACCGCTATGAACAAGATCATTTCGCCATTTCACACCATAAACTTTCTCTATTATAATAAGACTTGTGATGTTACTAACCCTTAGCTTCTTATTCAATTGCAACTTCACAACTATATTTACTCACACCTTTATGGCTATTATGACCTTGTGACAAGCCCTTAACTTTTAACACTTCACAACCTCACCACAACTGAGCCCTTGGAATACTTTTATGCTTGCGAGCTTGTGATGCTTCAAATTTTATTTTATCACTTCTTTGCAACTCTGAGATTGGGAATCCATCTTAACCATGTGACGGTGTACTTAACTAGCTTAACTTAACATTCCTCTTACCTCATAGCTTCGTAGCTTAGAAAATTGACATTCAACTAGGTCCTGTGATGATGCGCTAACAATTTATATTGGCCACTCTCCTTTTCTTCGCACAATTGCAACTTAGCATATTTGAAAAGTTAATGAAACATAAGAGCAAAACTATTTCAAAACTTAAGACAAGGAATGTATGCATGGAAACTACATACACCCTTTTAACAAAACATTTCAAGAAAATCGAAAAGATCAAAAAAAAGAACTTGCTTAGGATTTTCTCAAGGACTAACAAAATTTTACAAATCCTAGGTTATTCTTCAACAATTTTTTTTTATTTTTTCAAGAATTTTACATAAATTGGGTGAGAAAAAAAAAAAGGCCATTAGGTACTAAAACCAATTTCCCCTTATTGTCCAAGGGTGGAAGCATTATAGAAAGAAAAATCTGGTGTCCTAACACCTTTTTGAGATGTGACACATGAAAAAATTATGGACTCTACTCTCTACTAACAAATCCAGCTTGTAATCCACCTCTCCAATTCTCCTAATCACCCTAAAAGGCCCATAATAACATGGCTTAAGTTTCTCGACACCACTCTTGTTGAGAGTGGATTGGCGATAAGGCTGCAATATCAAATATACCATATCACCTACCTCAGAAATCTACCCAGTCCTCTTCTGATCAACATACTACTTCTGTTGATTTTGTACCTTAGTGATATTCTCCTTAAGAGCCTTTACAATGTCTTGGCTCTCATGTAATAAGTCTCCAGCACTAGGTACTCTACTATCTAATAACAACAAATCCATGAAATTGAGTGCCTCATATCCATATAATGCCATGAATGGTGATATCTAGATAGGCATGTGATAAATGAAATTATAACAATACTCACATAGATATCCACTTAACCCAAGCTTTCTACTGCCCTTCTATGTAATTCCTGAGGTATCCCTCTACCCATTTGTTCACTATGTCTATCTAACCATCTGTCTGGGGGTGATATCTGGTACTCGGAGTGAGCTTTGTCTTGCACAATCTAAACAAATCCTACCAAAAGTGACTCATAAACTTATTGTCTTTGTCGTTGATGATGCTTCAAGGTAAGCCATGCAACCTAAATACCTCTGTAAAGAATAAATTTGCTACCTACATAGCAATATATGTAGTAGTGATCGGGAAGATGTGGGAAAACTTTGTAAGCTGATCAATAACAATATATATACAGTCTCTATACTAGGCTCTCAATAGTCTTTTAATGAAGTCCATGGACAAACACTCTCACTTCTTGTTAAGAATTGGAAGTGGTTTAAGTAAGTTGGCTGGGTAAGAGTGCTCACATTTACTTTGTTGGCAAGTAGGGCACTCTCTAACATACTACAACACCTTAGCTTTGAGACTCTTTATTTTGAGACCTTGGCAAGGATCAAATCTCTCCAATCCTCTAATATATATGTCATCAAGCTCAAGTGGGCTCTTCATGACAAGGCATCTACTACTACATTCTATACCCCCTTGAAATAGGTAATAACAAAGTCATATGCTTGTAATTTACTTACCCATTTCTATTGCCTGCCATTAAGATCTCACTGCCCCAAGAAATATTTCAAGCTATTGTGGTTAGTTTTTATGCTGAATTTTCTACCCAACAATACTTCTTGAATTTGGCCAAAGCATAAATTATGGCCAACATTTCCTTATCATAAATGTTGAAGCTCCTGTCAAGCCCCTTGAGCTCCCTACTCTCATAAGTAATTGGGTGTTTGTCTTGCTTAAGCACCACTCCAACACCCTTGCCAAATGCATCATAATGTAGCTCAAAATCTTTACTAAGATCTAGTAATGCTAGCACTGGACAAAAAGTCATCAACTCCTCGAATTTATCAAGACACTCTCGTGCCTCAAGAGTCCATAAGGAAGTCGCCTTTCTCATCAAGTTCATCAAGGGTGTTGCATGCCTGGAATATCCACTAACAAACCTCCTATAGAACCCACACAACCCCAAAAATCCTCTCAATTATGTTAGGTTCACTAGAGTAGGTCACTCAATAATAGTACAAATCTTTTTGGGATCCATGCGTACTCCCTAAGCACTAATAATGTGACCCAGATATAATAACTCTAATAACCCCAAATCACATTTAGACTCCTTTGCATACAAGGAATCCCTGCTCAGAATGCTCAACATAGTGTATAAGTGTTGCACTTGCTCATCCCATGTCGTACTATACACTAGGATGTCATCAAAGAAGATTAACACAAATTTCCTCAACTAATGCTAAAAGACATTGTTCATTGTGGACTAAAAAGTAGCTAGAGCATTAGTTAGCCCAAATGACATAACTACAAACTCAAAATGGCCACAATGACACCTGAATGTTGTCTTCTTTGTATCCTACTCTCTAACTCAGATATGATGATAGCTTGATCTCAAATCAATTTTAGAGAAGAAACATGCTCCATGTAGCTCATCTAATAACTCATCAATCCATGGGATGGGGTACTTGTTTTTATAGTCTTCTTATTCAAAACCCTGTAATCTATGCACATCCTAAGAGTTCCATCATTCTTCTTCACCAAAACCATAGAAGAAGCGAAATGTGATTTACTTAGTCTAATGTGCCCCATAGCAAGTAGTTCCTTTATGGTTTTCTCAATCTCATCCTTCAATCTCTTTGGATGCCTGTAAGGTGTGATCATGGTAGGTTTATCACCCTCCTCTAACTCAATAATATGTTTGATACTTCTATCTAGAGGTCTACCTAGTTGTATGTCATTGAAAACCTTGTAGTGCTTGATTCTTTGTTCCTATATGTCTAGATGATATTTTGATTTTGTTGCCCCTTTGATGGCTTTAAAGTGCAACGGACTCCCCACTCAACCTGGCCATGTCTCAACAAGCTCTCCATGTGTCTACAAGACATCATCCTAAACCCACTATCACAAATGGCCTTAAGTATATGGGTCTTCCCTTATGACTAAAACTTCATCCCCATACCTCTCAAAATGAGAGTGAACTCTCCAATATCATCTAGCCAAGTCACGCCAAGAACTAAATCTATATCACCCATGTTAACAACATAAAAATCTACTTTGAAATCAAAGTTTTTGATCTTTAGGGGCAGACCTATAATCTTCTTGTCACATTTGACGATGTAGTCATTAGCTACCCTCACTCTCAAACCCTCAAACTACTATGTTTGTATCCCACGCTTCTCAATCAACCTAGAATCAATATAATTGAGTAGCACTTATATCAAGCAAAATCATAATTCTCTAACCAGCCAATACCCCTCTCATCTTGAATGATCCCTCTTGTTGTACACTAGTGAGATAAGCCTTCTTAAATCTACCCTCAGTCTTCTCATCACCTATAGCCATTTTGTTCAACTTTTCATCATTTGTGCCTTCCTTTTCTTTAATTGATTCCTCATTTTCATATTTTTGGTTTGAATTTTATGAATCATAATCCTCATAATAAGCCCACATAACCCTGTTGGCTTTCCTCTTTGGCCTAAAAGATCAACCATGGTTCATGTCATAAGGATAAAAATAGAGTTTTTTCTTCCTTAAATCATTCAATGTCTCTCTGTCCAAGGGAGCAAATGATTTATCTTTATTTTTAGCCTTTGTTTCATTCCTCTCAAGTTTCTTGAAGAATAGATTGTTGTCTTTGCTAGATTATGTACCCTTTGACTTAAATTTATTTACTAGGGCTACTTGTTCCATACTTCTAGCCTTCTTAATTATTTCATGCAAATTGAATGGATCAAAGGCTTTTACGCAACCCTTTAGTGGTTCAGATAACCCCTCAATGAACAAAACAACCAATCTCCTATCTGAGATACCTAGCACCATAATGGATAGCCTCTGAAAGTTGCTAACAAAATACTCCAATCCACCTGTCTCAACTGTGCCAACTCCCTGAACTAGACTTCTAGATCCTTCTTATCAAACCTCTCTACCAACCTATCCATGAAGTTCTAATATGAAGTCACCTGGTTATGCTGAAAGGTAGCCATCATATGGTGCCACCAATCATGTGCAACTCCTTCTAAATGTAGTGTGGCATATTTTATTGCCTCCACTTCTATCATAGGTCTTAGTGATAAGAAGGTATCAAGCTTGTGAATTCAAGCTTGCATAGTTATTTTGCTACTACCATCAAATGTAGTAAAGGAAAGCTTGCATGTAGCATGCTTTGATTCATTATCCTTTCCATGAGGTCTCCTATCCTGTCTCACTACCCTATAATGCTCTCTCCTTAGGTTGAAAAACTACTCAAATGTCATCCTCCCTCACACCTATGGAGCTAACAAATTGCATTCATCATTTGCAGCCATGAGGATATCTATTAATGTCTCATCTCCTACTTCTTCTATAGAAGCTATCACAAGCTCATCTCTCATGAAGGTGGGACAAGTAGGAGTGCTTGTTGTCTTGAAGTGCATCCTACAAGATCTAAGCAACCTTGTTGCACTCCTGCTATTCCCTTGCTTTTGATTTTGTCTATTTTGTGGGTTCATGTGCTCAACCGTGATGGTGAGTGCCTATAAAGCTCGAGCCATCCCTCCTAGCCTATAACCATTGCTCTAAAAATTCCCTTGTTTCCTAATCCTCATTCTTATTGTTTCTTGGTGGGATATCCTCTTGCCTGTCACCCATGGTGCATGACTGCTTGTCAAATTCTTATTCCCTATCAAACAAAGATTACATGCAAGTGTAAAATCTATGAGAGCCAACCCCAGCTGGCTGCATGTGATTGCTAAATCGTCAAGATAGCAGGATTCAACTCTGATACCAATATAATATTCCTTATAATTCATATTTTAATTTCTTGATTTCTAACATGAGAATTTTGTCAAACACTTTGCACATAAGGGATATATTGTAGATCTAAATTCTAATTTCTTTCTAAATGCCAAACTTTAATAAATATGCTTGCAAAGAACTCCAAAACATCTAACAATGAAGATGCAATTTTTTTTTTGTATTTTTTCAAACACAGAGCATTGACTAAAAATGAGAAAATATGCATCTACAAAAATAAGACATTAGAAAAATAAAGTGTGATGTAAAACTCTGATATAAATCATATTACAAATGATTTCTAAATTCTTACACATGCCCTAAGATATTCAAATCTATCCTCCATGTAATACAAAATGAAATGGATAGGAACCTAGAAACTACTCAAGAAAATATGGATTTTACTGTAGCAAGTTCCTATAGTGATAGCGATAGTGTAATAGATCATTGTTGTGATGACACTGTAGCAGAGTTACTATAGTAGCGTTACTATAGCAGAGCTACTACAACAACATTACTACAATAGAGTTACTATAGCAATATCCAACTTATTCCTTGAATCTCACTCCAAAAACTTGGCCCTAGGCCACAAATTTGACACAACAAAAAAACTTGTTTGTCTTCTCCAATAGTTGCAACCCTTCGAAAGATATTTCATGACCTCAGTTTTGCAAATCAATGAGAATGTTTATTCCCAACAATCAATAGTAGTCTGTAGCAATAGTGACACCGTAGTAGATCACTTTTGTGATGACACTGTTGCAGAGTTACAGTAGCAATATCTAACTTATTCCTTCAATCTCACTCTACAAACTTGGCCCCAGGCCACAAATTTGACACAACAAAAATACTAGTTTTTCTTCTCCAATAGTTGCAACCCTTCAAAAGATATTCACCACCTTAGTTTTGCAAATCAATGAGAGAATTTATTCCCAACGATCAATGTAGTAACTACAGAAACCATTGGCTCCACAAGTTATCCGATAGAGTAAATGGAAACACATTTAATGATCAACAATGAGGTTGTGCTCCCTATTTATTCTTTTCCTCCAATAGATGGACCTCCTTCTAGAAGAAATAAAATAATATTTAATTCCTCCTATAAGATTCATTTTATTTATTTAATTAACTTTAGTCACTTTTATCTAAATAAATTAAATATAAAGTCACCTTTTAATTTTAATTAATTAATGAATTTATAAGAAATTAATTTAATCAATTTCTCCTTATTCCTCCACCTAGCATTTGGAAAATGTAAAGGCTAAGAACTCCACTAAAAGGCTCAAAAGATGGGGACATTACATGAACCACTCGAGAGAAAGAAAAAAGGAGAAGAAAAAGGGTGTTCTGCAATAAGAGATGATGTTGAATGGTCTACCAAGTGTGTGTTTGGCATTCTTGGTAAACCCAAAGAAGATAAAATAAATGGTCTAGAAAGTACGGGTGACATGTTAGTCAATCCATTGAAAAGATCCATCTTCAAGGAAAATCCATGTCCCAAAAAGAATAATAAAAAAATGGGATAGGCATAAGGATGTGTGTGTCCTTAATTTCAATAGTCTAAAGAAGGATCAAAGTATGAACAAGCCTCTTAGGTTTTCAATAATCCAAAGAGGGATCAAAAGCAAGGATTGAGCCTCTCGATTGTTAGTAGTTCAATAAAGGAGATCAAACCTGTCAAAGCATGTGTGTGCACATAAGTGATCATCTTTGTGCATGTCCCCATGTTTTAGCTATAGCTTTCACAAAAGAGTACATGCATCCACTAAGAACGTTTCCACTATGAGATGCCCCCAAAAGAGAACACGTCAAGGGAAATAAACATATGACAAAAGATAGAGCACAAAGGGGTCTACCAACTTCGGGGTCAATATGATCATGTGATAGTATGCAATATTATATCAAGTATAAAATGTCATCATTCCCCAAAGTTATTAGAACTACAACACAATAGAGGAAAAAAACATTAGAGATATGAACAAGAGTCTTTTTGGGCAAGCAACCTGAAGACCAAAAATGACCAGTGCTACAATTTCGTAAGCAACCAAGAAGACTGTACAAGGGAACATGTATGAACAATAGAATGTACTCAACATAAAATGAAACAATATATGGAGGAAGAGAGATACAAATATAAGAATGTGTATGATGTGTTTGATTACTTTATCCTCTTGTGCCATTAGGGAAACAAGGATCATCTAAAGCAATCTAAATAAAACATATACAAATAAAACAACATGGGGGGAAATACAACATGAAAACACAAAGACTATCATGGTAGAATAGTCCACTTCAAGTGTTCCACGTGCCTCCCCCAACCCCCCCCCCCCCCCTCTCAATCTAACATGTTAGGGGAAGGATAGTGAATTGCAAGAGGAACAATGTCTAACATATTAGAAGCTACAACTAGATCCAAGCAAGGACTCTAGTGGGAATCACTACAATTGTCACTAAAAATGAGTACTAACTGTATATAAAGCATGTTAGGTAAATCAATCATAATCCATATCCATATTTTTATTTTCATCATCACTAACATGTTCATTAGAATCGTCATCAAGAGTATCTTTTATATCAAGATTAATAGAATCTAAATACAAACAAAATCATCATGTTTATCCATTTGCATATTGTTAGTTTGATTAACTTGTTCCAAAGGTTCAAGCATTAGTTGATCAAAGAAAGTTAAAGGTTGAGATGTATATGCATTTCAAGAAGCAAGAGTGTGGGCCTTGGTCTTAGCTTGATGATTCTTGCAATGTTTGTGTTCATGTTGATTGTGAATGGTTTGCAAGATAAATGTGAATGGTTGGTGTCAATTGTCATAGGTTCTGAAGAGGGAACAACCATAGGTTAGAAATAGTATTAGAGGAATATATGGTATGGGTAAGACAGGTAGGAAGATAAACCTTAGGAAGGCTAATATCATTTTTTCTACCTCATATTTCTAATAAGATAGATAAAGATGATCACGAAGACTTGGTAGCATTTAAGGGAGAGATGGTTAATAAAATTCTATCTCAACACAATCTTTGATGACATGAAGGTTTATAAAGAGAATGATTAATGGTTACAAAATCTCCATTGTGGGGAAATTTGATGCACTTATGAATGAGAGAGGCTAAAACTTGCATGGAAGAGAGCCACATAATACCAATCTTAACTTGAAGTTGATCAGAAGTAGGAATGATAGCAAAGGTAGTATGAACAAATCTACTAACATGAGTGACAAAAAAATTGATAGAACCTTGAGGGTGATAGAGAAAACCATTACAAGTTTGAATCCACATAATAGATGTACCATAGCTATCCTTTTAAAACCCTTTTCTAAGAAGATGTTCTTCACTGATAGCATTCATAGAGGTAGAAGGACCAATCAGAACACTATGGGAAAGGCTATGAGCAGCCCTAGCAATAATGTACAGAGGATCATTAGATGCTTTAAAAATATTGGATTGATTAAAGGTGATAAATGGGGAATGTGTTATCTCAAGCGAAGATGAAATCGTAGGTTGAGGTTGAGGCTCAAAATAATCAACCACATTATTGGCTTCTTCTACCTTATTGTCATGGCTAATGTTAGTGTCAGGAGAAGAAGGTTGATTGATGAAATTTGTTGAATGTGACGATAAAGGATTAGTGTAGATTTGCAAATTCTAATTAGGAGTTGCAACAGATTTATTCGTACTATTAATCTCAACATCAAAATATATAGCATTAGAATCAATAAGGTCTTGAATAACATATTTCAAAGCATAAAACTTGTGAGTGTCATGACTTAGTTGACGACAGTGTTGACAAAAAGCATTTAGATCACATGACTTAGGTATTGGTTTCCTATAATCATTAGGATAGATAAGACGAAGTCAAAGAATGCCAACATGAATTATTTTAGTCATTACCTCAAGTAAAGGTTCATATAAAGGAATGTACTTGTGATTAGGATGATATACAAGGGAAAAAGTAGTAGTACCTTGGATGTAGCATCCACTCAATCAACAACTGTATTGTTTGACTTGTTGATTTTGATGAAGTTGTTAGGCTTGGAAAACTTGTTTTGATTAACAATAACACCAATCTTATCACTAGTAATAGGATCCATTGGAGTAGATATCTCAAGCTAGGTCACTTGTAATTGATAATGGTAAAGCATTGCATAAAGATGTTAAAAGGAGACATTTTCAGTCAAGAGAATCCTATCTTTAATGTCTTTTTGCAAATTAGAAACAAAGATGCATTGAATATCATGATTAGGTACATGATAAGATATTGAGCATACAAGTATTTAAATCTACCAATTAAGTGACTAAATTTTTCTTTACCATTTTCTTTGCAATGCATTAAATTAATCAAAGATATTTGAGTACCAAAATTGTTTTGAAATTGTTGAATGAAAGCATTGGCAAACTTGTTTGAAAGGAATAAATGGAATAAGGGGGTAAAGAGGAATACCATTGCAAGTTCTTGTCCCTAAAAGTATGTGTGCACTGTTGGAGTTGAGGAAAGCCAACTCCGAAGACGCCAAGATCACCTGCATGCAAACCTGTCAAAGAGAAGCCATAGAAGGGGAGGAGCATGGAGCACGGGCAAAAACCCTAAACGGACATGAGAGCCAAAAATGCAAACACAATAAGAAATGTATTTACAATAAGAAATGGCTTCACCATGTTGTTAAAATACAATGAGGAGAGCTCGAATATAAAGAGCTCATGGAAGCTTGTAGAACAAGCTAGAAGATAAGTGTGACAACTAGAAGGGAACAAACTCCCGTGTTGTCACAACATGCATTAAATACGAAATATTAAATAAATGCATGACCTAAGTAAACTTAAGCAATAGAATAAATAATTAAATATTAATTATTTACTCTAACACCCCCCCTTAAGTGCAACTTAGGGAAATGCCTTAAGCTCACAAAGCTAAGATGAAATGCATAATGGGTCCCGGCAACGAGGCCATTTTAGGTACCCAAGTACAATGCAAGAAGATGAAACCTCTGTAAGCAGGGAAAGAGAGAAAACCACATGGGAAAAACCCTCCCCTAAAAAGAGGTAAGAACCCAGTGAAGAGCTGAAGAAGTCTCCAACTAGGGAAAATGTCCCCTAAAACAGGAACAAAGAGTGATCATGAAGAAGCAGCATCACTGAAGCATGAAGAAGTCGCAAATCTGTCAAACTGCTGATTTGAAGAAACCTCCATGGAAGAAGAAGGCACGAGCCGAGCATGTCTATATGGTAGATGATCCATCTCACTGAAATGCATAGGTAGCCAGCCACTGCAATCGCCTTGTATGTAGGATCAACCACTGAATACATAGTTCACACTATCGAACCATCGAACCACGGATGCATTAGAACACAGCATAATCCCCCCTTAATGCAGACGGGGTGTGATGACAGGCAACTGAGAAGGTGAGCCAAAATCTTCTGCAAACGAACCAAGAACGAGGAGAGAGGAAAAGAAGTACAGACACTGATAAAGACACGGTCTAACTGACTCTGCATGGGCTAATGTCGTGGAAGGGACACTCACTTGACAAAGGGAGAATGCCTAAAACAGCAAACAAATAATCCCCCCCATGGTGCTTTATGAAATAGTGCAAGTACACCTGACTCAAAACAACGTTCATGACTCCCAGAATACAAAAGTGACAGTTTATCTCAGTGCGAAAATGAAAAATGCTTCAAAAGGATAGCTACAATGATCAAAAAAGAAAAAGAGCTGAACCAAAAGAAAGTACAGCCGAAAAGAAAGCAAACCATGCCAGGAAAACGATCCTTGGGCCTAAAACACTCAAAATATCAACCATAGAGCAAAAACACCAAAACTATGATAGAAAGAGAAGAGGCCAAAAGTGAGGAAAAAAGATGACAGTTCTGAAAAGATGAGAAAACCAGCTTTCCAAAAATATAAAGTTTTCCAAAAACAGACATGGGACGCAAAAGATATGCATGCCGGAGTCAAAAACAGGACTTCGGACTTTAACTAAAAAAACAGGCAATATAAAAGCATCAAAACCTAAAAATACCTGCACCAAAATCTCCGTCTCGGAACCAGCTTTCCGGCGCTTCTTTCGGATCGGAAAAATACCTTCGTATGCAAGAGTTATGGCCAAAAAACCACAAGTAGGTCCAAAAGTGAATCAGGAGAGGTGCATGCAAGGGTTGATGCAGCGCTGACGTCAGCAATTCACGCGATTAAATTTGACAGCTTGGAGGCCGTCGCCGCAAAAAAGAAGTGCCACGTGGCAGTACGGACGATGACGTGGCAGGGGCCACGTGGCAATGTGCCACGTGGCGCCCATGCCACGTGTCAAGCTGAAAAACTGCTGACTGTGCAGTATTGCCCACGCGAGCGTCGGCGGGCGGAGGCGGCCGCACGGGCGGCGGAGCCGGGAGGAGCCGCCGGCGGAGGTGGCCGCAGGGCGGCGGAGAAGGGAGGAGCCGCCGGCGGAGGTGGAGACAGGAAAAGGGCCGCCGGAGGAGGCGCTCAGGCGGAGCGCGGAGGTGCAAGCGGAGCGCGGGCGGCCGCCGGGTGGCGCGGTGGTGGCCGGTCGGCGGTGCGCTCTGCAAATTTATTTATTTTTAAATGCTGAATCGTCCGTACATCCGTACGGAAGTGCCTCCAGCCAAAAAAATTTTGCCTCCCGGAGCTCTGTCTCCAAAAACGAAAAGCTTTATATGAATCCTGACTGCAAACGGCCTTCCGGATCCAATGGTGATGCCCGTTTGGGCCCAAAGTGCTCCAAAAAATTGCTGATCCCCTGATTTGAAGAAAAATTGCACAAACAAACTAGGGTTTGTGACTTCAAATCACGGCTTCAAAATTTCTTCAACGAAGCTGCAGCAGGAAGGCTCTGATACCATGTTGGAGTTGAGGAAAGCCAACTCCGAAGACGCCAAGATCACCTGCATGCAAACCTGTCAAAGAGAAGCCATAGAAGGGGAGCAGCATGGAGCACGGGCAAAAACCCTAAACGGACATGAGAGCCAAAAATGCAAACACAATAAGAAATGTATTTACAATAAGAAATGGCTTCACCATGTTGTTAAAATACAATGAGGAGAGCTCGAATATAAAGAGCTCATGGAAGCTTGTAGAACAAGCTAGAAGATAAGTGTGACAACTAGAAGGGAACAAACTCCCGTGTTGTCACAACATGCATTAAATACGAAATATTAAATAAATGCATGACCTAAGTAAACTTAAGCAATAGAATAAATAATTAAATATTAATTATTTACTCTAACAACTTAACCATGAGCTTATAGCAATGAGAAAAATCACTACATATGGTTTCGAAAGTCCTAACATGAATCATAGGATCATCCTACTATTGTAAGTATCAAGACAAGGTATCTCAAAATGTTGTGGTATAATATCATGAAGGATGTCTAAGGAAAGGGGGTTAGGAATGTCATGTGTAAGGATTTTGTACTTAGATTAAGTGAATTGAGACACTTGTTCTTGCAAGGAATTGGCAGTTTGGACTAAGATGCTAATGGTGGAATCAGAAGATACAACATTAGGCATAGACATTTTGGATGTGTTAGGAAAATTGTATGAAGCATAAGGAAGATGCAAAGATGTGGGTGTAGGATCAGAAGGAACAAGAAGATGATTAGAGTACACAAAAGGAATTGCATAGTATGAAGGTAACAAAGAAAGTATGGAAGCATGAGTAAAACTCATGGGAAGTGGAGGGGTAGGAAGATCAATACTTAAAGGAGTGCAGACTTGTATAAAAGTCATCACAAGAGGTGACACATAAGTAGGAATTCTAGGAAGAGTACTAGGAATCATAATAGAGGGTTCAACAATTGTGGAAGGAGTATATACTGACCCTCAAGCACATTTTGTTAAAGGATTAGCAATACTATTAATAAGTTGAGATATGCCACACAAGATAAAGATGTTATTATCATTATGAGTAGTAAGCTTCTCAATACTAACACTACTAGAGTTTCTATTCTCTTACACAAACCAATTTTTAAGTTTTTCAAACTCATGATAGAGCCTCTCAACTTATGAGGGAGGGATTGTTAAGGCCTCATCCTCATCATGGGAAGAGTGAAAAGAGTTATGTTCCATCATAGGATTAAGATCTCAAGGAAAAATATTAGTGCCATCATGGGTCATAGGAAGGAAAGAGGAATCATGATCAAAATATCCCATGATTCTACAACTTTGCCTAATGAGAATGCTATAGGCTGAAAATAATGTTAGTAAGCTCACAAAAGGGGAGATAAAAAAGGATACTCTAATGCAATCTAACCACACAAATATGAATATAAGGAGCATAAAAAGAAAGATCTAACTATACACAAAATAAAGCTAAATTTAACTCCAAAAGCATTAAGAAAAAGGAATATGTTGGATTTAGAAAAATAAGGTAAACACCAAATGCAAAGAAACAAGCTAACTTCAAAAAGAAAAGGGGCACATGTTGGTTTCCTAAAATATTTTGTTGAAAAATGGAAGAGGTGCTTAATAGGGAAAAATCCTCCACTTTTCACACAAAAGTATTAAAATGTATGTGGGGAGAAGGATAATTTCCAAGCACAATCTCTTTTGAATTGGAATTAGATTAGTAATACCCAAATAGAGGAAGGGATGCCAATATTGATTTCAAATTGAGATAAGGAGTTTAATGCAAAGATAGACTATTTTTTCACGTGTGTGATATATGAATGTGATTGTGCAATGGAACTAATTGACTAAGTATGAAATAGAATGTGAATTAAATGATAAATTTATGTAATCAACCCAATTAAGATGTGAAATCATGTTTAAACTAAAAAAGAAATGAATAGTAGAGTAATCAACTAGAAATGTGTAGAGGAAAGAGTCATTTTGCTCCAAAAGGTATGGATCTTGGCCTAAGTTTTAAATTTTGTTCATCAATCCCTGAATAAATCAAAAAACCCATAAATGATTTTCTTTGTGGAAGCTTCGGGAATAGGTCAACATGGAGGAAAACTATCTAAATGGCATTCCAAAAAGTCAACATGTTCTCAAGAATCTATAACTATGTTGAGCAAAACTTTTTTGAAAGCTCCTTGAGAGTTATTTTCACATCTGCAACCACAATTTTGCTAATGTAATGCCCCACCAAGGGATCCAAAAAAACTAACCTAAAGTTTTACTAAGTTTGGAAAACATTTTAAAAAGAAAAAATAAAAAAATAAAAACATGTACAACAATCATAAAGTAGCGGAAGCAATAACATACAATCATACATAAGGAAACATAACAGATTACATTCCTTAAGGATCCCAAGACGTTGAGTCATGTTTAAATTTAATTAATACTAAGTCAAATAAATAACACATCCACATGAAAGAATAACTACAAGTTCAATCCATTTAAATAATATACATTTGTTCTGAATGCCACTTGGCAATAAATTTAGAATGCACAATCATCCACTATACATGTTACAGGGTATGAAAAGCTGAAAGAATATACATTTATAAAAATAGGTTACATCATCCCTCTTAGATCCATGAAACAAATACAATACAACAAGTAACATCATCCATCATAAAGATATAACCATCCATCATAATACACAAAGATAGAATGAAAGGAAAAGCAGACAAAGAACTCCAGCTACGACATCAATGGATAGATCTCAATGGTAAGAGTAAAAAAGCACTACCACCCGACCACGTGGTAACCCTTAAAGGCCCACTTCACCATGCTAAGGAGATAGTCTCAAGTCCCAAACAAGATATCAATCCAAAATTCAAAAGTAATATCTAAGTCGAGGAAACCCTAAAAGTAATCTAACTCAAAGGTTCCAAGATAAATCGACATCTAGACCCAAAGGAAAACATAGACACGTAGGAAACCTACTATGTAAGAAGGCAAGTGTCATTGCACAAATCAATGATAGATTTACCTTGGCAGTCTAACTTGACCTCGGCCCCCTAGTGACTCTATGCGGCACTAGTATGCTCTCGTACTGACAAGGCATACTAATGATGCATGGTCACAACCAAGAATTCTCTCTACTCCCATCCTAGTTTGTACTAGCACTCAAGGCATGGGCGAGAACATATAGAGACTCTTATTAGGTTCATTTTATTCTCATTTAGTGTAGTGTTTTCACTTATTAAACAACTTACAATGGGTTACCTTGGCAACCACTTAAGGCCTCGACCTCCATTGTAAGTCACTTCTCAACATTACATATAGATAACCTACCCTAAGCTCATGAAATCACAAATCAAATAATCATATAATATCACCTCAGTCCTATACAAGTGACTGGAAAGAATCAAAAGATAATTCACAATAACCCATCAGTTCTCTACAAGCAACTAGAAAATACCCCAAAAATACTAATCGAAGACTAAAAAATGGTTAAGTCAAGAATGTCATAACATCCATCTCGTTATCCCACAAGGACACTGAAAGCAATAACCAACAATATAATCAAACCCATCATAGAGCATACCAACACATTACCATGGTTGAGTTTAAAAGGTCAAGATCAAATCAGCATAATACCACAATCACAAAACTCCCAAGCCTCTGGTAGACATCCTAAAATTGGTCAACACTCTAGTCAACCCATACCCAAAGCATAGACAACATATAGATAAGAGTATAGTTTCATAGTTTGGTTTGATTTTGAAAGCACATAGTTGAGTCAACAGTAAGGTTTAAATATTTGTTTCAATGTAAGTTTGTGAGTACCTACGATTTACAATTTAACCCTTATAATTTACCCTATTCCTATATTTGAATAAAATGCACAATTATCCCAATTTGATTTCAAGTTAATTAATCAAAATAATTTAAAGATAATTATTTATTAAAATAATAATTATTGATTATTTAATAAAATAATTACTAATTATAAATTAAACAACTTATACTAATATTTGATTACTTATTAAATAATTAAAAATTAATTTAAAAATGTTAATAAAGTTATTAATATATAATAATAATAAAATACATTTTAATTTTAATAAAAAATTAAATTTAAAAAAAAAACATTTAAACAAAGGGCGACTATCCATGGCAGTCTCACTGTCGTGATAGCAGGTAACCCTGCTGTTTACAGCAAGGCCTGTCATGACAGCAAGTACCCTACTATACATGACAGGGGCCTCTTGTGTGGTAGCCCACTGCCATGGTGGGAGGCAGGGGTTTAATGGCCTTGCCTCCCCACCATTATTAAATTTTTTTATTATTATTATTATTATTATTATATATATATATATATATATATATATATATATATATATATATATATATATATATATATATATATATTCATTTTTAATTAATTCAAAACAAAATCCCTCCCATAATTTTTTTTTATATATCTTTTTTTTTTCATAACACTCCTAGCAAATCTCTAATAGGGAAAATACAACCAACCAGTCAAATTTTCAATTTAAATTTTTCTTTTCAATTCAAAACCCTTCCTAGTTTAAATTCCAATTTGTAAATCTATTGAACGAGGATTCTATGATATTTTAATCTTTACGTATATAGAAGAAATTCGATAAAAGAACAAAAGATTCAGAATGAAGATTGAAAGATTCATACAATGAAAATTGGGAAACATATTTTAGCAATCATGAAGTAGACAGGAATAATGAATAACGTAATTAGTTGGGTGAATCAAAACACAAGAATCTACCTATATCTGATGTTAAAATCGCAAACACCCAAAAGATTTGTGAGAGAAATTTCTTCTCTCAAAATCTTCTCTCTAAAAATTCCTTCTCCAAAATTTGCGATCCCTCAAAAAGGAGTTCTCTCCTAAATTCGGGGCATTAATTGTGCGATCACCCAAGATGACTCCTTGCTTACAACTCTTTGACTCTTTATCAACTTTTCTTTTATGTTTTCATGCATGCTTATTGCAATATAAAATATATTTATTTAAATTAACTTACCTTATCTCTTAATTAATTTATTATATTATAATCTCATGCATAATTTATGCAATTTTAAATAACTTTAATAAATTAATATCTTTTCCATTCTTTAATTTATTTTCGAGGTGTTAATTGATAAAATATTTATTAACTTAAGTAATAATAATATTTAGCATTTATTTAAAAATGATCTCCTAAATATATTATTATTAAATTAAATAATTTTTTTTTTTTTTTTTTAACTTAGTAAATGGCCGAGGCCATGATAATCAATTAATAATAATAAATTAAATACAATAGTGTTCCTTTGTAAAAATGGGCACTGGTAGAAAAGAATGGGGAAAGAAAACCTCTGGTCTAGCCCAGGGCCAAGGTCTTTTATTATTACACTTTAAAAGGGGCATACCCCAGTACAAAATATTCTTAATACAAGCATTACAATGAAAATCAGATTTCAACAAAATTATTTAAAATCATAGCTCTTTGATGCTACCAAAGACTTTTGGCGAAGATTCCAACTTTTCTCTTGTCATTCATGCATGGAATCCACACGATCAACCATGTCTAGCTTTCTTACAAATAAGCTGGCTAATAATTAATATAACAATAATATTAATACAAAGACTAACTAACTCCGAATTAAATTGTTAGAACCATTATAATAAATAAATGTAGAAGAATCCATGGGATGTATATACAATCACCAATGCTTAATGAATAAATAATAAAATTAGGCCTAAATAAAAGAACAAAATGAAACCCTACTAGATTTGCTTCTCATAGAATTCCAAATAAAAACAAGAACTGAATACTGAATGGAACTCAAATACTAAATACCATCAGATCAACAAAAATTCCAGATGAAATTCGATCAGTCAAAATCACTTAAGTCTTCTCAAGCAAAGGAGTTCCAAAATTAAAAAGGAGGGCACAAAGTCACCACCCATGATCAGCTATCCTAACTTGGACAGACTCATCGAAATTGAATGCTTATCCTAAGTTACCCAAAACAAAAAGAGGCCTTACAAAATACAATATAAATACTACATAATAAGCTGATTGGAAAGGATTAAACAATACAAAGGGTAGAGTATATATTTGTTAGATAGAGCCTCATGAAAATAGAAAACCAAAGAATAAATAATAAAAATGAATACTACAAACATAAAATGCCATCTAAAAGAGGAAACTATCAAACAAATTGAAGCCAACAACCCAATGGGAGGAATGTCGGATACAGAGCCCTATAAAAACTAGAGGTAAAGAACACAGTGCCCAATCCGTATGAGGTCATAAACTCCTAGCCAAGTTGGATCATGGCATCCAAAATATGCTCATTATGAGACTAATAATTTGAGACTTGAAAATCTAATCACAGAAACGTTAGAATATCAATAAGAAACAAGAAACCATAGTAGTAAGCAAGAATTCAACCCAAACCATCTACCATAATGCCAAACATAATTAAAATATCTCAACTTTAATTAAATCAAACATGAAAAATAGATTAACATAGGCCATGAAGACCTTTAGAACCAAAGCTACCGATCGGAAACATATAGCAAATTTTATTATCTTCATAATTAGCCCATTAGAAAATAGAGGAGTTATTAAATTCTCCATACAACTGTATTAAGTATTACAAACAACCATAACACGACATTACTACTATAGACCCCAACTATATAATATAAATCCTTTACAAAAACCCATTACAGGGTTGTAAGGTTACCAAACTAAAAAGCCTACCCTAATTACATATTGGCCTAACTGATAACTAGCACAAACATATTATCTAACTGAGCCTTCGAGAAAATCTTATTTCCAGAATACCATAATGACTTTAGAGACATCATTTGGATTCTCTACACAAAATTTAGGAGGAAATTCAATATCAAACTTAATCCTACTTGTCTTCTTCGAGTTTGGAGTGCAGAACTTTAAGGCTTCAAGATCATCAAAAACTACCCCAGGCTATATGTATGCATTAAAAGCATTCAAATAAATAGATAACCATTCTCTATTCTTCTCCTCCACAATGCCCCTCTATTGGAGAAGGAATTAGATTCTGGCCTCCATCTTAGGCCATTCTCTATAGAAGGCAAGGTTCTCATGAATGATCAAAGAAGGATGACGATAGGCAACTCCCAACTCTAGCGACCTCGGCAGAAGATCCATATATTTCTCTAGACGAGGAATCCACAACTTATTGTCAATGTTACAGACAGCTTGTTCAAGACCCTTCGTCCAGGTAGGATAAAAAATGTTGCAGCAAAGCTGGATGATGGCCCTAGGCTCCTCCCTAGCTCTCGCCATACATCCAATAAAAGATCCTATTATGTTGCTATTCCTCCTCCACGTAAATTTGTAATTGAAGACTCCCTCATCAATAACTTTGCTCACAAAGATCCTTGTCATGTCATCCACTGGTTTCAAAATTTGGCTCCAACGTTTCAATTTGACATTGCCACGAAATCCCATGGTGTGGGATTTCGTAGAGTGGAAGACATAGATATTGGAGTCCATTTTAAGAGAAAGTGAACAATACAATGGGCAAAGAAAATGACATCAAAGATAAAAACAAAATCAAATGAACAGTCTAGAAGTCTAGACTGGCATGACCTCATATAATGATGATAACAATAGACCTAAGCACGGGAAAAACATAAATGTCATAATGAAAAGGCCAAACACCAAAAGCCATGACAACAATAGTAAAGTTAAACGAAATGAAAAAGATGCCACCTATCCTAATGATAAGAAAGAAAAAGGCAATCAATTAGATCATACTTGAAAAATAATAACACCAACATAGAAGGCATACATAAAAAAAACTAAAGACACCACCCCGAGATATGGCCGATCAAATTAGCTATATGCTAAAAAGGATAAAATAAAACCCAAAAAAGCAGAACTAAATAAACTTAAAAGGAAGAGGATAAAATAAGACCTGAGAGAATGATAATAACTAAGATAAAATATAACCTATACACCATTATAAACCTAAAAATTAACACCATCAACTCCTTTGTTTGCTAAATAATCCACCTTCTGATTACCTTCTCAGAATATGTGGCAAATCCAATTATCAACGAACTAGTCTAGGAGATTGAGCACTTCACCTAGTTTAGAATTGAGGACCCAATTGGGGGTAGCACATTTCTTGACCATATTTAAGATGATCTTAGAGTCACCTTCTATGATGACTCTTGTCAATCCTAACTCATGACATAAATGTAAACCTTTGTCCAAGGCTTCGAGTTCTGCCAAATTGTTAGAGGTAGGAAGAATAGACATGGCTTTCTTAGCTACCCATTTGCCAGTATCATCATTAATGATACAACCAATTCTTGTTGTGCTAGGATTGCCTCTAACTACACCGTAAAAATTGAGTTTATACCATCCTTTTGGAGGAGGATCCCATTTGCACCTATCCCTAGCCTCCTTGCTTTTCTTGAGGTATATTAGAGGTGGATTAATCAAGTTGATCCAATTCTTCTTCATGAGACCATCCCAAATAGAGAAAGATCCTTCCTCTTTCTTGAAGTTTCTGAGGTGGAAATTAGTTACTTCCACTATGCTAGCATCAATTTTTAATATTAACTCTTCTAGTTTCATTTCAATGTCGCAAAAAATGCGTCTATTCCTCTCCTTCCAGATTTCCCATGACACAATTGAATGACATATATTCCACGGTTTATTGTAAATACTCTTAACCATGTTTGTGGGCCATCCTTTAAGGAATTCAAGGAAAGATTTTGGCAAAGGTGTTGACCACCCTAACCTGATTCTAAGTCATTCCCAACATGTTTGGGAAAAAGGATAGATATATAATAGATGATTTGAATCCTTGCTATTATGTTTACATAACACACACCTAGAAGGACCTTAAACGCCAAATTTGCATAACCTATCGGATGTCAAGATTTTGTTTTGGAATTCTAGCCATAAAAAGAATCCTACCTTGGGAAGACAAGCAACATCCCAATAGAGATTGAGTGGAATTTCAACTTTATCCCAACTTTGTGAGTGTAACAAAGCTTTGTATCCATTTCTCATGATGTACTTACCATCGTTCGATGCTGCCCAAATAAGTTCATCTTTCCTTTCAGATTGCTTAATTTTCCTATCTAACAAAATCTTTTCATAAGCCATCATAGTCAAAGGGTCTACCCCCAATCCTTCCAGAGATTTCCAAACCTATCTAGAAGTTCCTTTCAAAGTAATTTTTATCTTATAGTTACTAATTTTAACTCTCTAGAGTGAGACCAATTTTTTTTTGAGATCCTTAGGGAAGGGCCTAGAGACAATTGGAGGGTGTCCATCGCAAGAGTCTTCCCAAAATAAGGCTTCATCACCCATACCAACATCCCAGGTTAGAAACTTGCAAACTAAATAACAACATTTTGTCATGAAATTCCAACTTTTAGACCCTCTAGGAAGATTCTTCATTCTGAAAATTGACAAAGGATCATTTGGATTAAGATATTTATTGTATAGTATCTTAGCCCATTTGTGGTCTCTTTCTTTAAAAAGACACCAAATTAATTTTGCACCTAAGGCTTCATTCTGCCATTGTAAATTCTTAATCCCCAATCCCCCCATATCCTTAGGTTTATAGATATTCTTCCATTTGATAAGTGCCGATTTTTTAACGTCTTCACAATATTTCCAAAGAAAATTGCTTAGTTTGGTTTTGAATTTCAGGAGAGAACTCTTAGAGAGAGGAAGATAGGAAAGAGGAAAAGTAGGAATGGCAGATAAAACAGATCTAATTTTTGTAGTCTTTCCTGCCTTTGAGAGCCATTTATCTTTCCAACTTCTAATTATAGCGTCCAATTTTTCAAAGGTGTTATGCCAAACCTTGCTAGATTTTGAGCCCTTCTCTAGAGCAATGCCCAGATATTTACAAGGAAACTGGCCTTTTTTATACCCCATTATCTTACAAATCTGATCTTCCATTTCTTTTTAGTATTTAGGAAATAGATCTCAGATTTGAGCTCATTTACTTTTTGACCAAATGCAACCATATATGATTTAATGATGGCTTTTAAACCCAGAGCCTCTATAACTATACTTTTTCCAGGCAAAATCGTATCATCTACATATTGTTGATGCATGATATTTGGCATGTTTCTAGAAATAGTAATACCAAAGATTTTTTGATTATTGTAAGCATCTAACACAACTCTCCCAAAGGTCTCCACGATAATGATGAAGAGCGAAGGAGATAACGAGTCTCCTTGTCTGACACCCCTTGATATTTCGAAAAAACCTTATGGTGTCCCATTATAAGTACTAAAATTTTAGGATTAGAAATGAATTTAAAAATGAGATTAATACATTGATGAGAGAATCCAAAAGCTTCAAGAACCTTACAAAGAAATTGCCAATCAACCATATCATACACTTTTTGTATATATCTAATTTCATGAACATGCATGCCTCTTTGCTCTTATAAGAAAAATGAATAGTTTCTTGAATTGTAAGAATGCCATCAAGAATGGATCTACTAGGAACAAAACCTATTTGTTCCTTAGAAATTAACTTTGGGAGGAAAACCTTAAGCCTATTTGCTAGTATCTTGGAGAAGATCTTATAAACTGTATTGCAAAGAGCGAAAGGTCAAAAATCCCTAGTAGTCTCAGGCTCATTCTTTTTAGGAATCAGAGTAAGAAAGGAATATTTAATTTTTGATAGCAGAGCTCCACCATTCCTTGAAGCTTCAATGGCTTTCCAAAGGTCTTCACCAATAATATCCCAGCATTTTTGAAAGATGAAGGCCTGAAAACCATCAGGACCTGGAGCTTTGTTCGAATTCATATTAAAAACTACCGATCTCACCTCTTCCAAAGTAATAGGTTTATTTAAAACCTTATTATCCTTGGGTGTAATTAATTTAGGGATAAATTTGAGAGATTTAGCTTGTGTCTCTCTATTTGACCCTTCGTAGTTATTTAATATTTTCTGGAAATGTGCTACAAAGGTATTTGTGATTTTACTTAGTTTCTCAGTTTGTATACCCAAGTGGTTTTTAATACTAGTTATTTTACTCTTTGATCTATTATATAGGGTGGAATTGTGAAAAAAAAATTGTATTCTGATCTCCCTCATCTAACCATTTTTCTCTTGATTTGTATCTCCAAAAAATTTCTTCTTTAGATAATACATCCTCTTGTCTAGTGAGTAATTATTTTTCTAATAGAAAGCTTTAATTTTTCATACCTTTCTTAATTATTTCTAGATTTAAATTTCTTAGTTTATCTTTTATATCTATTTTTTCATTAAAGATGTTGTTGAAGTGTTCTTTATTCCATCTTAGGATCCATTCTTTTAGCATTTTAATTTTGGAAATGAAAATAAACATCTTGGAACCTTCAAACTTATCTTGTTCCCACCATTCTTTAATATTCTTAATAAAATTAAGATCTAAGAACCACATTTTTTCACATTTAAATGGATTCCTAGCTGGTTTCGTTGGCTCTATAAATTCAAATCGAATTGGATAGTGATCAGACCCAACAATTGGCAAAATGGAAGATTGAAAATTAAAATTATTATCATCTAAATCAGCTATAATAAAAAACCTATCTAATTTTTCAGCAATGAACGTAGAATCTTTCCTTCTATTATTCCATGTGAAATTCCCATTATTGATTGGAATATCAATTATGTTATGCTTATCAAACCATACTTTAAAATCCAAAGACGATTGCGAGAGATGTTGAATACCACCTACTTTTTTCGATAGATTTAAAATAGTATTAAAATCTCCTCCTATCAAGAAAGATTTGTCCTTAAAGTTATTTATAAAAGTATTGATTTCTTCCTAGACAACTTTTTTCCCCATATGACTAATCAGACCATATACATTAATTAAAATGAACTATAGATTTGATTTTAGACTCTAAACACTAACACTAATCCAATTATTACTACACTCTAGACAATCTATGGATACCTTCTTAGGGTTCTAAAAGATTCCTAGATCCCCTAACATACCTACTGACTCTTGAAAGATGGAGCCCCATAGACCTAGCATCTCATCTAATTGCATTCCTTCTACCTTATTTAACTTTGTTTTCTATACTAAAATAATTTTTGACTCAAATAATTTAAGATTTTGTTTTAGTAACCTTTTTTTGGTAGGGGCATTTAAGCCCCTAGCATTCCATGTAGTAATCTTCATGACTCCTTGGGAAGGCACTTCCCCTTCCTGGTATTAAGTAACTGATCTATATTTTTTTGTTCTCTGCTAAGTCCATCTGCTTGCCTGAGTTCCTTCAATGATCTTCTACCTCTTTTACCTTTCACTTTGCCATATTTAGGTGAGCTTAGACCTTCCTGATTCATCTGGATCCCAAGGTGCTTTAAGTCATTTTCTGCATTCTGAGCAATAGAAATTTTATTACTGACCTTTCCTTCCATATCTTCAATTTCAAGTTCTCTTATGATTTGATTTATTATTCTTGGCTAATATCCAACTTTTGAATCTAAATCTTTCATATTATCTTTACCAACCCCTTTATCTTTTTGCTCTGTCACCATTGCATTTCCACATATTTGAATTTGACCCTTGATATTATCCTCAGCCTCTATGTTTAGTAGATCTCATCTTAAATCTTTAGATGCGTAGTTATTACCTCCTAATTAAAAAATTCTCTGAATTAAATCTTCCTTCTGAGTCTCTGTACTATTATCAATATTCTCAAAGCAAAATACCTAGACTATTCATCAGTTAATTGATCAAGACTCTCATCTTCTAATTTTAGGTTTTCCAATTCTGAATCCATAATAATATCCCTATTAAAAAAATTATGTACTGCTTTTGACAAGGAGCTTTCTGTCCTCTTTGCATTGTAATCCACATCTTTTCGATTGCTGACTAGAGTAAATGGTGAACTACCAGAAGCTGATGGAGTCAAAACTTGGATGATTTGATGGAAACATCTTTGCTAGGAGTTGTATTTTTGTCTTTTGAAACTTGCAGCTAACATTGTTCCATTTTAATTTCTTCCTTCAGGGATTTGTGAAGTCCACCTCTATCTGCATTTGATTCAAATAGTAAGGAATTTTCTAACTCCTCTATATTGTCTTTTCCAATATCCCATGATGCCTTGTTTTGCTGAGATGATGGTATCATTCTATCTAGGTTTTCCTCACATGTAAGATTTATTTATTTATCCAAAGAAACTCTGTAAAGAGTATTATTTAGCTCTTCTTGTTTAGTGTTAATGGAACTAGATAAATTTAATCCCCTTACATTGGAAGCTAACTATTCTTGATCCCGTTGTGGATTAGTCACACTATTTTCCATATCTTTACCTTCTTTCAATGACATACTTTGCCCTAAAATACTCTTTGAAACTTCTTGCTTTCCTTTAGATCTTCGTTTTACTGTTGCATTCTTACCTTGTGTCAATTCTGGACTCTTCTTGTGATTAGCCACTATGATAGATTTGAGTCTTACCTTAGCTTTTGAACTATTCTTACTCTTTTCAATTATAGTCCTTTCAGTACACTGAAGATCAGTTTGAATCTCACTCTTTTCATAAAATGGTGAAGTGTTCAAATCCGAGGACCTTTTTCTCAATCTCTTTTTTTGGATTCTTATCCAAGGGAACATGCTCTGAAAGTTTGAAGTGAGAGGTAAGGTTTTGAAACTGATTTTCCTATTCTCATATAACTTTATAATTTATGATATCCCCCCCTCAAATGTTTGCATATTTAAATCATAAGATGCTCTATTTTTTATCACTTTCCTATGCATTTGAAGTGGTTGATTAAACTTTGTTCTGATAAGCAATTTCACATTATTGTAGTACTGAAAGGAGGCATTTATACATATGAGTTCTCCCAAAGCAGACCCTAACGATCTAAGTATCTCTATTTGGTTCAACTCTAGCAGTAAAGATTGAATATTGAACCAAATTGGACACGAAAAATCTAACCCTACTATTCTAAAATTCGGACGCCATTCTACAAATTTAACAGCATGACCATTGAAAAATCATTCAAATACACAAACGAATTCTTTTTTAATAGATTCATCCATACAATATAAATATAGGATTTTATCCGAAAAGTAAGAAATACTTACCTGTTCTTCACAGTTTTCTTCTAACCAATTTGAGAGAAAGAACAAATCTTCCTTCGGGCCACTCCATACCACAAAGATTCTAACTTTTTGACATTCACACCATATGGCTTCAATTTCCTTATTGTATTTAAAGATGGAATTATCTTCACTATTTGGAGGTACCTGAGAACCTAGATTTCCCTTAGGGTTTGTTGAATCCACATGAACCACAGTGCAGATCACTAGTGTGGAGGAATATAAGAGCACATATATGAATTGGCATGCGATGCAACAGATCTGGACCTATTGGAGTGGAACGAATCAGAGGACATTATCCTATCAACCTCTATTGGATGTTGAGAAGGCTTATACATATTTGGGTAGGCATACTTTGTAAGGTTGAAAACCCTAAATTGATTATCCAAACTATCAATAGTGAAAATTGGCTGAGGTCGAAAGTTGCCTATCAATCTTGAGGCAATGTGAGGGGATTCAACCTGGGAAATCTCTAGCAAGGCTAACCTTCCATTTGAAGCTTTCTGCTGAGGAATTACTTTGTGGAGATACCAGTTCTGTCTTTCTTTCTCCTCCAAATTCTCTAAAATGGAAAATTTATTCACAGTCTTCACAGCATAGTCAGAGTAGGACAAATCTTGGTTGCCTGTGAAAGACGGTCTGAAGCAATGCTTCACATTAGACTTAGACTTGCTAACTACACTTTGATTCATCCTAGGGTTTGCTTTTTGTTTTGAAGATCGAACACTAGCTCTAATTTTTCCACATATTTGTGAAAGTTTGCCATTTTTTTAGCCCATATTAAATAAATATTATTATGCTCTAAAGTTAAATTTATAATTTTATCTTTAAATTTAATTCTTTTTATTTAATTAATTTCCTGATTAATTAAATACAATTAAATATTAAAAATATCATAATAATTTTCCATTGAATTAAATCATTAATTTAATCTTTTAATCAGACTTAATTAATAGAAAAAATCACCAAAGACCTATAGGATGAAATACTAAAACTCATCATAGAAAAACACATACAAGATCAAACTAAAGGGTTATAATCACGAATTTACGTCATACGATGCATTTAGAAGGTAATCAACTCAGATATCTGTCCTAATTTTCTAGGACAGATGGGTTCAAAGGTTAGGATTTGGAATCAAGAATTTATCTCCCCTATCTTACCATTGAGATAATGTGATAGGGTATGCTCATCCTAGCAATTCAAGGAAGTCGATACCTAGCACCTGCAATTTGCATAAAATCCATACATGTACAGACACATATATACTAAGCTAAATAGGCAATGACAGGAAGTGGTGCATCGTGTAGATACCGACTAGTAGATGACTACAACTCCCTTCCTTAACCACATCAAAAATGTCATACATAAAGAAAATATACATGCACACCATACACATGCAGTATGGGGTAAGTATCCATAAGAAAAAACATATTATAATCCATCTAACTAATCATCATCAATAACTAAAATCACTGTATCAAGATAAGAAAACAAGGAACCCAACACTCCATGAGGGGCTGCTGCTGTTAATTTACGAGTATTTCAAAGCTAGGACTATCAGCAAGCATGTCAAAGACAGGAAAGGGGGCAAGAAAATTAAAGGGGATTCTGATGAGTCTGAAGAGATTTACTCACCTTCAAAAATGGAGGAAAGTCTTGAAATGCACATGGACTCTGAGGATTCGGAGATCCTGCAGCAGGGTTTAGGGAAAAGAACCCACATTGCTAATAGTAAGGAGAAGGATGTGTTGCAACGCCGCGGTCGGGAACCCAAGAGAAATAAATCTAACATGTGACAATGTTTACTGAACTATTTTTTTAAAAAGTTTAAACAACATCATGATAACATTAATGCGGAAGCAATAAGAACATACACATCAAATACACATTTGCAATTACAGATACAGTTTCAATTCCTCAAGGGTTCCTTTGCCTTGAGTCACATTTAGTAATTTAAAATTAATTAGTTTAAGTTCCAAGTACAATGTCTCAAGATCGTAAAGAAATAATAGATACATAATCGCATAAGCAAAGCATAAGTATATCTAATATAATGAAAGTACATCCACTAAATAACATTCACTGCACATGTCGCAGGGTATGTGAAAATAGATATAATAAATCAGAATACATCATTACATATATACATCATCTGAAAAGAAGTCTCTAAGATAAGAAATAAGAGTGATAAAGGTACATCTTCTGCAATGAACATCCAATAGCTGGCAATATGAGGGGAACCCAAATGGTAAGAAGACACTACCTCCCAACCGCATGGTTACCTAGTCAGGTTTCCACTCCCACCGTGCAGGGAAGATAATGAATGATCCACATACGACTAATCAAACATAAAACATTCCTAGGCAAGGTACCCCTAATAGCCAAAACTACCTCAAAGGTAACACATGCTACTCAAGAAGATAAAATAATCCAAAAGTAAGAACTCACAATCCAATACCGACACCACATAACCAAACAACATACATAAACCAAGTATAAATCAAATACCAAGATCATAAGATAAAGTCAATGAAAGATAATCACCTCAAGTCAAAAACCACATGTCAAAAGTACATCATCCATGAATCATCAATCATCATCAATGAAAGTAAATAACCACAATAAACACATCCAACAATAAGTACACCACCAGAGGTACACAACATCTACAGAGGAGACTCAGGCTACATACTAGGGAGTGTCATCACATGGCTGCTTGAGTTACCCTGGATTGATCTCTTAATAGACCTCAGACCCTCAAGCGTTGAGTTACCCTAGATTGGTTACTTTGAACCCCGGACCCTCAACATCACACATGTGGAAACTAGAAGCCCTCTCAAGAAGATGAGGCACTCATCCCATTCCCATCCTTAGTCTATACAAGCACTCAAGGCATGGTTGGGTCAAATATCTCTAACTTATCTTTTTTAGCATGTTTTCCCCCCAAAAGTTTTAATTATTAGATTATCACTTATTACATAACTTGCATTAGGTTACCCTGGCACTGACCACTTTGGGTCCCAGACCCCTATGCAAGTCACTCCCAGAGTCATGTCCCTAGACAACCTCTCCTAAGCACATAAAAACACAGTTGTGTCCCATACCACAACACCCATAAAGATCAAACTGAATTCCTTAACAGGCAACCTAATAATAAGATGGTTCTCCCATCCAAGAACACATAAATGCTCCCCAAGTAAATCTCATAAATATAATCTCAATTTGAATCACAAGACATATCATGACATCCAACCATAAAATAGTATCAAAGAAATTTCATAAAACCCCTGGTGTACGTCCTAGATTGGTCGACATCTAATCAACACCAAAATCCCAAAGCATAGACAGTATAAGCAAAACAATACAGTTCATAGTTTGGGTTTGTTTTGAAAACATATAGTTGAGTTAAATGTAAAGTTATCGTTTTAGTTCAACGTTTGTTTCAAATTATAAGATTCTCAGTTTATTAAGGTCCTTATTATCGATAATTTAAATAAGTTCAATACTTGATTCAAATATCTTTCTTTTATTAATTAACCTTAGTTAAATAAGACTTTAACTAAATTAATTAATACATATATATTTTTAAACAAAAACCATTATAATATTATTTAATTATTATTTACTAAATAATATTAAAGACAATACTTATTAATTAATTATTAAAAAAATTATAAATTTTAATAACATTTATTAATCAAATTCATCAATTAAAAATTCGCTAAATTTTATTATAATTAAAATAAAATTATTAATTTAATAATTAAATTTTAATAATTAACAATATAAATTTATTAATAAAATTATTAATAATTAACAATATAAATTTTATTTCATTTAAAATCGATTTAATTTAATTAATAATATAAATTTAATAAAATTTATTACTTAACAATTTTTTTTATAAAAAAAGCAATCCACTTTTAATGTGAATTGTTTAAAACAATCGCACGCCTTTTTAATAAGGCTTCTGCCTATGACAGCTCGCTTGCGTAGTACCTGCGTCAGCAGGAGCTGCCGGCGGTTGTACGCCAGGGGGTGGGGAGGTCATGGCCCCCACTTCCCAATTGATTTTTATTATATATATATATATATATATATATATATATATATATATATATATATAATTTCACGTAAAATTTAATATGATTGATATATATTTATGTTTAAAAATTATTATATATATGACATTTAAAAGTTGTTTCTATAAATTTATAATTTTTATTTTATAAAAATTTATGATATTTGTTTCAATCAACTCCACAATAATATTATCATTTTTTTATAACGTTTACATTATTATTATGATAGGAAAACTAATTTTAACCATTCAAATTTCTAATGCAAAGTTTTCTTTTCATTTCAAACTTTTTTCCCAAATTAATTTTCGTTCTTAAAATCTATTGAGAGAGGATGTTTATCTTTTAAATCTCAAGCTTGATTTCAATATCCAATAGATTCTCGTATTTAATTAATTTCATTCAAATACAATCCTCTAAAAATAAACTCAACGAAGTATCCATCTAAGACATGTACAGATATTTCTCAAACAAGAACAATATTGCATACCAGAAAAACAACACATGCAAAAGACACGGAGTAGACAGAAACTTGAAAGGTGAAAACCACTATACAGTCAAGCTACGAGATCCTACCTGGATCTAATGCTAACCTCTGACAACTAGATGCAAATTCCTACCGCAAGCAAAATCTTTCAAGCCACGTAAAATTCTTTTCTTTCCAAACCCTTCGAGTTGCTCTCCATAAACCTCTGTGTGCAATAATGACCTGAAAACCTCTAATATAGAATCTAATTACCTTTTAGGGTTTATGTCACCAACACTTCTAAAATTATAATTATTTTATTTAATTAATTCTTTAACGCAAAATTAATTTACTTTTTGATTAAAATATTATTTTATTATTCCTTCCATGCACATTAAGTGAATTATTAAATTACTTTATTTAATTTTCCACTTGACTTCGCTTTATTTAATTTATTAACTTTAATCTCATGTGCACTTTAAAATATCTTTATTAAGTTCACATATTTAATCTTTTAATTAATTTCCTATATTATAGTCTTATGCAGGCATCATGCGAACTTGAATCCTATCTATGATTTAATATCTTTCAACTTCTTAATTTATTTTCAAAACTTAATTGATAAAATATTTATCAACTTAAATAATAATATTTAGCATTTATTTAAAAATGAACTCTAAATATATTATTATTAAATTAAATAAATATTATCATGTTCTAAAATTTAAACTTATAACTTTTATCTTCGAATTCCATTCTTTTATTTAATTAATTTCTTAATTAATTAAATATAATTAATATTAAAATGTCATAATAATTTTCATTAAATTAAATCACTAATTTAATCTATTAATTAGACTTAATTAACAGAAAATTCATGAAAGACTCACAAAACAACATACGCACAAAATACTCACGAGTTTTAAAAAGGGAAGATAGTCTGTTATGAGTCCTCCTTGCAGGACAAGTATTTTAGGCTATGGCTAGGATTAGACCTGATCATTATCTTCCCATTCTCACCATTTGAGTATTTGTAATTGGGCACGCTCATCCTGGCAATTCAGGGAAGTCGATGCCCAGTACCTGCATCCTACATAAAAGATGAGCATGTACATGTATATAAATATATCTAAACTAAACAGGCAATGGTAGGGAGTGGTGCATCGTATAGATCCCGACTAGTAAGTGATTACGACTCCCTCCCTTAACCACATCAAACATGTCACACAAAAAAATAAACAAACATGCGCACCATACACATGCAAGTATGGGGTAAGTATCATAAAAATCACAAGTCTAATATCAAATGCATACATATAATAATGCATCTCTATCAATACAACATAATAATCATTAAAGACATCATGTTAACATTGTTATGAAAGAAACCACATTTACTAATTAGGAATCATCAAGACATCATTAACAACACGTGAAATGAAAACAACTAAGCAATTATAACTGATAAATTTGTAATTCAAGACATGAAATAATATCATAATATTATAAATCCAATATCTCTAAAACTAATCAATGCATAAAATCAGCCTAAAGGAATTTGACAATGATAGCAAAAATGAGAACTAGGGCAGGCACTACATGTGCTCCTTGAGCCCATAAAGGATAATGACACCTCTTCAAATAGGGGTTATAATGAATGGGATGAAGGGATGGACATGGGAGGAGAAAGCACATAGTCAAAGGAGAATATTAAGGAGGTAGAAGGCAAGGAGCAAAGGAAGAGCAAAAGAAACATAACTATCAAAGTACCAACCAATAGAGAGAAGGAGGCAACGGAGATTGGTAAGCGTAAAAGGAAAAGCATAGATGACAACAAGGACAAACAAGGGGTGGAAAGAAAGAAGTTGGAGGAGGACCCCATTGACAGATTGGAGCAGGAACCAGACTAGGGCTACAATGAAGTGGGCAGTACCACCTACAAATGCTTTGTTATTGGGAAGGATAAGAAGGTGGTATGGAGGAAGTTTGACCATGCCTTGGCCAATTCAGGTATCAAAAGGGAACTTATCAGAACCTAGGTCAGAGAAAATGAAGAAGGCAGGATCTAGTTGGAAGAGCTTATTGATCTAGCCCTAGTTATCCTCAGTGACATAGCTAGGGAGAATTCGAAGATGGATGTTCTTAACAATGCAAGCCTATAAACAAGTAGGGATATAAATCTTGTAAACTAGATTCATCCTCCCATGTAGCTAATGACTCATCAGTAGGGTCCCGTTGGACCCTTACTTGCTCTATGGTTTGACCTTGAGGGTAAACTCCTACTGCTGTAAAATGTGAACCGACTCCAAAGCCAGCTACTTGTCCTCTACCTGCAACACATTCCAATCAAGAACATGTACAACATCAAGAATATATTGCCTAAGTACTAAAACATGGAAAACATAAAAGAAAATTTAATAAAGAGTTAAAGAGTTGTAAGCAAGGAGTCCTCTCGGGTGATCGCACAATTAGTGCCCCAAATTTAGGAGAGAACTCCTTATCAACAATTGAGGGTTCATTTTTGAAGGACCGTAAATTTTGGAGAAGGAATTTTTAGAGAGAAGGTTTTGAGAGAAGAAATTTCTCTCACAAATCTTTTGGGTGTTTGCGATTTTAGCATAAGAACCTAGTAGATTCTTGTGTTTTGATTCACCCAGCTAATTACGTTATTTACTATTCCTATCTTCTTTGTGATTGCTAAAATCTATTTTTCAAATTTCATTGTATGAATCTTTCAATCTTCATCCTAAATCTTTTGTTCTTTCATATTGAGTTTCTTTTGTATATGTAAAAATTAAAATATCATAGAATCCTCATTCAGTAGATTTACAAATTGAAATTTAAATTGAGAGGGGTTTTGAATTGAAAAGAAAAAATTTAATTGAAAATTTGACTGGTTGGTCATATTTTCCCTATCAAAGATTTGTTAGGACCGTTATAAAAAAAAGATATATATATATATATATATATATATATATATATATATATATATATATATATATATATATATATATATATATATATATATAAAATTTATGGGAGGGATTTCATTTTGAATTAATAAAAAATGAATTTTTCTTTAAAAAAAAAAGTTTGGCAAACTTAGTAAAACTTTAGGTTAATTCTTTTGTATCCCTTGGTGGGGTGTATGTTATTCTTTCTTAAAAAAATTGTTTGGCAAAATTAGTAAAACTTTAGGTTAATTCTTTTGGATCCCTTAGCGGGGCATTACAAGACACATTACCATGGTTGAGTTTAAAAGATCAAGATCAAATCATCATTATGACATCGCAAACACATAACTCTCGATCCTCTAGTAAACATCCTAAGACTGGTCAACATTCTAGTCAACCCAAACCCCAAAACATAAGACAACATGCAGTCAACAATGTAGTTTCATAGTTTGGTTTGATTTGAAGACACACAGTCTGAATTAACAATAAGGTTTAAGTTTTCATTTCAATGTAAGTTTTTCAAATAGATGAGTTTCACAGTTTACCCTTACAACTTAACACATTCTCATTTTAGAACAATTTGCACAATTGCCCTTATCTAATTATAATTGAATATTCTAAAATAATGTAAAGATAATTATTTATTAAATTATTAAAATAATTTATTTTTTGATCAGTAAACAACCGAAGCCTAGATTAATTATTATTATTTGTTGGAATAAATTATTATTATATGTTAAGCAAAGGTAGATTCGAACCCAAGACCTCCCACATAAGAGGCTCACAAGTTATCATTGCATTGTAGGCTTTTGCCTTAAATTATTAAAATAATAATTATTGATTATCTAATAAAATAATTACAATTTTATTAAAAATAAAAATCATTAATAATAATAATAAAATAATTTAAAACTTTATTAGATAATATTTATTATCACTAGGCAAGAGCCTACAACACAACGGTAAATTGTGAGCCTCTTATCAAAGAGGTCTTGGGTTCGAATCTACTCGTGCTTAATAAAATAATGATTAATAATAATACATAATAATTAATCTTGGCTATGGCCTCTTACTGATAATATATATATATATAATCAATTAAACTTAATTAAACTAAATTTAATTTAATTAATTAATAACTATTAAACCAAACTATATTAATATTCATTAATCATTAATTAAATTAATAAATAAATAAAAATATTAATAAATAATAATTAAAATTTAATTTAATTTAATTTAATAAAATTTAGAAACATTTTTTTTAAAATGATCGCATATAATAATGCGTTTAAGGTCTGCACGGTCGGCCTTCAAAGCTTGTTGTCGTGCGACCGTAGATTAATTGCTACCGCAGTCAATAGTTATAACTATTGTTATTGCATGTAGCAGTACATTTTGCGCACACAGACAATAAAAAGGGCCATCGGCAGGGGGAATAAAGGGAGGTGGGGATTTGGTGGCCTTGCCTCCTCCCAATTTTAAAAAAAAATTAATTTTTTTTTGTTCTATAAATATAAAATTTACAAATTGTTTTCAAAACAAGCCCTTCCACTTCTATATATATATATATATATATATATATAAACATAGCAAATTCAGTCTGATAGGAAAACGCAGATCAATCGGTCAAATTTTTAATTTAAAATTGATTTCTTTTCAAAACTAACTCTGATCAATTAACAATTATTCAATTCATGTAACAAGGGTTTTCTAAATTTCAATCCTCATAAGCAGAAGAATTCATATGGACAACAGTAATTCACAATGATAGATTGAAAGATTTATCACAACGAAATTTGGAAACAGATTAACAAACACGATGTAGACAAGAATATTAAATTACATAATTCACTGGGTGAATAAAACACAAGGCTCTACCTGGTTCTGATGCTAATACGCAACCACCCGAAGATTTGTGAGAGAATTCTCTTCTCTCAAAACCTTTTCATTGAAAAATCCCTTCTCCAAAATTCTCGGTCCTTTTGAAAAGAATTCTCAATCTCTAATATGGAGTTCTCTCCTAAATTTGAGGCACTAATTGTGGGATCACTCGAGGGAACTCGTTGATCACAATCCTTTAACTCTTTATTTACTTTGGAATATTCGTGCACACTTTATGCAATTTAAAATATCTTTTATTAATTAATTTCTCTTTCACTCTTTAATTAATTTTTGAAGCATTTTTTTGATAAAATATTTATTAACTTAAGTAATAATAATATTTAGCATTTATTTAAAAATTATCTCCTAAATATATTATTATTAAATTAAATTAATATTATTACACTCTAAAACTATACTATAAATTTCTCTTTGAATTTAATGCTTTTTATTTAATTAATTTCCCAATTAATTAAATATAATTAAATATTGGAATTATCTTAATAATTTTCCATTAAATTAAATCATTAATTAATATTTTAAATTGACTTAATTAATAGAAAAATCACCAAAGGCCTACAAGATGAAATATGAAAACCCATCATAAAATACCACATACAAGACCAAACTCAAGGTTTATAATCATGAATTTACGTCATATGACGAATTCAGAAGGGTAATCATCTTAGATACTTGTCCTAATTTTCTAAGATAATTGGTTTAAAGGTTAGGATTTGGACTCAAGAATTTATCTCCCCTCTCTTACCATTGAGATATTGCGATAGGGTATGCTCATCCTGGCAATTTAGAGAAGTTGATACCCTGTACCTACAATCTACATAAAGCCCATGCATGTACAAACACATATATTCTAAGCTAAACATACAATGGAAGGAAGTGGTGCATCATGTAGATCTCAACTAGCAGGTGACTATAACTCCCTTCCTTAACCACATCAGAAACATCATACATAAAGAAAACATATACACACACCATACTCATGTAGTATGGGGTAAGTATCCATAAGAAAACACATATAAATAATCCATCTACTAACATCATCAAGTAACTAAAATCACTGTAAATAATCATCATCAAAGTTTAATCATGCATAAACATAAATTGGCCTAAAAGAGTTTGGCAATAATAACTGAATGTAAACTAGGGGCAGGCACTACAACTAACTTGCTCATGCACATAGTAAATTTGGTTTTTTGTTTTTGGGTGGAGAGGACTTGCCTTGGTCAAGACCTAGATTGAGAAATCAACCTTGAAATTGAAATGTAAATGTATGTAAAGGAAACAAGATAAATTTAAATATTCACCTTTCTTATATAAACCCATATCAGTAAGGGTTTGTGTTGCTTATGTGTTGTAGATGTTAAATTTTCTATGTAGAATGTAGGATATCTCCATAATTGCAATGTATCTGCCAAAACCACATCATAGAGCCATGGATATAAGTGTGCATCAAAAAAGAAGATGGTGAATGCCTCAATGTAGATCTCCTCCCTTGATGGCCAACAAAATGCTAGATCTTGAAGAGGAAATGCTCACAAAGGATCCTTGAAACTTTGAGTGCCTTGAATGCTTGATGAAAAACTTCTTGCTTGAATGCCTCGAGTATGTTTTTGGATGTATAAATTATTAATCTCAGATTGGTTTTGACATATGATTGACAATATACTTAAGTTGTTTTCTTAGTCATGTCAAACAAGTAATGTATGCTAAGCATAAGTTGCCAGATAGTATATGATGAGCGAGAGATATACAATATGTGTTGAGTAACTAGTAAGTACCAAGTCACTCAAGTGCCGAGTAGATAGTAGATGCCGAGTTATTAGTGGATGTCGAGTCATTTAGGGACCGAGTTACAACATTGAAGAGACAATGGATGTCGAGCATCAGACACTTTGAGTGCGAAGTAAACAATTTTGGACATAGTTGTTTGTAAAGGTGCAAACTTCTATGTAAATCATTTTTGAGCCGACTTAAGGATTGTTTTACGATTCTAGATGATAAGGACACATCTTTATTGATGATCCCTATGCAGCACATGTAACTAATTAGTTGAAGGGATGTTTCAAGCAGGAAAATGGGTGAGTCACAATCATTGATTCATACCTAACCCTAAGTCACCTAGGTCTTCTTAAGGAGGGAAAACCCTAAACATTATGTGTGTGGAAGGAGCAAAGAGAGAAGTTTGCATGCACAAACAAAACATTTATGGTGGATAGAGAGTTGTGATTGAGATAGATTGCATAATCAGTTGGAGGAGAATAAAGGAAAGGAGTTAGAGGACATAATTGATACATCTGATTAGTGAGGATCAAGTACACATCATGAAAGATATGATATGTTATCTAGCAACAAAGTGCTAACTGCAAGATCATTGTTGAGACATTCTAGCAGGTGAATCAGTTGAATCTCTTAACAACTTAGTCCTAATAGGTTGTTGTAAATCCTTTAACATGGTGCTTACTTCATTGCGAGTTTTAAATCCTTTAATCAGGCACACTTTTAACAAGGTGTCAAAATCTTTTAACAGAGTAAGATTTAACAATCTTGTAAGCCTTTAATAGGGCAAACCTTTCATAGGGTAGATCATAGTTTGTGATCAAGCATTGTAGCCTTCATTGGATACAATTTACTACTGCAATAGTGGATATTTGTGGGTGTCATCCCCACCCTAGTTTTACATTCTCATTGGAGGGTTTATGGGTAACCAAATATCTTGTGTTGTACATGCATTGAATATTATTTGCTTTCATACTATGGATGAATATGTTTAGCTAGTTATTTCAGTTTACATGCAAATTGTGAGATGGATGTGTGGTGAATATTTTAAGGATTAAAATTTTGAAGGACTAATTCACCTCCTCCCCCTTCCCCTCTTAGAGTTTACTTTCCCTATTGTATATCCAACAATTGGTATTAGAGCATTAGTTCTCTAGAAAGGAAAGCTTTACAACTTTGAGGAAAGATCTTGAAGATGAAAGTCTACAAGTTGGGAAAGGTTATTGATAATCAAAAGATTCAAATCCAACTTGCCCTACATCAACTAAATGAAGTGAGAGATGAGTTGAAGCACTCATTGAAGAAAAGGAAAGAGATAGCTATTGAAGAAAATGACACACATTACCAAAAGATTGACACTAGTACTGAATTATTTGCAAATGAAAATTCAAGTGAATTTGATGCAATAGTTGTAGATCTGATGGAAAGGAATGGAGCGCTAACTAAAGAGTTCAAAAGTCTTAAGATAGAACAAGATGTCCAATCAGTATTGTTATGTGAGGTGTCCGAGTAGAAAAAGAAAGCTGAAGAAGACAAAGTCATGATTGAAGATGACAAAAGGATACCGACCAAAAGATTGGAAGACAAGACATCAAAGGTGAATAGGATTGCTCACATGCAATTGAAAACATTGAATCAAATGATGATTCCCAATCATGAATTGAATGGAAAAGATGTTGAAATCACAACACTGAAGTTGCAGAATGAACAACTGAGAAATGATTTGAAAAGAGAAAAATAATTTGCTAAAAGTTTCAATATGACTTAGTGAAGCCATCAAGTATTTTGAGAAATTGATGAGATCTCCTAGATCTAATAGTGATATTACTAGATTGGGTTACACCAAAATTGAAGAAGGAGAATCATCTAACAATGGTGAACAAAGGAGCAACAAAGGTAAGAACTACAAACCTACTTGTCATAACTATGGAAAGACAGATCATACAACAAATAATGACATTAGGCACATGAATGCAAGACCAACACATCAATCACACAAAGATTTGAAGTTTACTACTACAACTATAAGAAGTATGGACATAGAGCATATGAGTGTAGATCAAAGCTTAACTGGTCATCAAACAAGCAAGCCAAGGTAAACCATACTGACATATCCTATAATTGGGATTACAATACAAGTTATAGTTGTCACTATTGTCAAGATTATGGACATGTTGCTGAAAATTGCATCAGAACACATTTCAAAAGTGACTACAGTAGATGGTTGAGTCAAACTACTTGTTTTAGTTGTTTGAAGATTGGTCACATAAGCAGAAATTGTCCAACAAGGTCAAGAGCACCTAGCAGTGAATTCAATAAAGGCAAAGGAAAGGTTGATGTTGAATAAGTCAAAGTGTAGATGAATAAGAAATGGAAGAAAAAGGAAGATTGCAATACATCAAGCTTAGATGGGATCACTTCATCTAATGGATCAGGTGATCACACCATCCCCTACTAGGCAATCAAGAGGTATGTATGGGACTGATATTTCAAAGTTCAATTATACATAAGTTCCAAGGAGTCGATTCTAAAAAGATCATATATACATAAAGTAAGATGCAAAGTATTGGTTAGAACTTAGAAGAAATCTATAAGTTTTCATGTTACTACCAAGTGAAAGTTAGTTGTTGCCGAGCTATCAAAGGTGAGAGTGTTGGCCAATCTCACTGTGGTTGCCAAGCATAGAAGGAATTACATGGAAGTTGAGTGAGTCAGAATTGCTTTTGGAGTGCAACTTACAGTTGTGTAAGCATTGAGCATTTATTGCAAAGTTTTAAGGGCTATATGGTTGACTTTTGACTCATTTGCAAGTATTCAAGATTAAAGAGAGCACAAAGAACTTAAGGCGAATTGGAGAAATCAATTAAAGTGTTTGCAAACTAAATTCAACTGCTACTTGACATTAGTCATCATATTTTTTAAGGTATTTATCGTGTGCTGAGCTATGTTATTTGAATTTACACAAACCCTAGTTAGTTGTTATGGAATATAACTCTTTTGCTATTGTGATTAAGGAAGGAAAGGAAGTTTTGAATGCTCAATTGATAAGGAATGAGATCAAACAACTACATTTTTAGGCAATTCCTGACATTGCATATAAAGGAGACCTATTTGGTGCGTTATCTATGATACCACCACAAGTTTTGATGATACAAGATGTAAGGTGTTGCTACACTTGTAAGGTAGGAAGCATTGGAGACATGGAAAAAAGAGACTTGTATGGAAAATTGTATGAAAATAGAGCATTGAAAGAAGAATACAAGGTTGTAGAGAGAAAAGGGTTAACCTGTGCCTTGGATTTTCCAAACATGTTCAAGACAGAGTGGATTAAGATTTTTCTTAGTAGAATGCATGACAATTTTGTATGTTTGGAGGATGGCCCTATCAAAATCACAGAGAGGATTATTCAAAGAGTCACAGGGCATCCAACCCTAGACAGACCTAAGACTATGAGGAGTGATGCAAAAGGAGGCAATTGAGAAGAATATAGAGGCATTATGGAACGAGAGAGGGATGACCATAGACACAATTGTTGATCCCCTAATTGCATTTGCAGTAAGAATTATTGCACATAAGTTCTTTCAAATCCAACAAATTGAATAGTGTACCATGTATGGCCGTGGATTTGGGTTACAAGGTAGTAAAGAAAGACCATTCTTATGACCTTGCCCAATTAAAACTCTAGTAGTTATCAAAAAACTTGGGAGCCATAAGAAAGACTAAAAGTGCACAATGCAAATTAGGTTCAATACTTGTTTGTATATTTTTCTATGTGCATAACACTTTTCCCTCATTTGGGAAGATAGCTTGGAAGACTAACAAATTAGTTGCGGTACATATTGGTGAATTTATAGAGCAACTTGGAGATAATCTTGAGACTATGATGACTAGCTATTTTGAAGACTTTAAGAAGTCAATGAAACAAAGATTGAGGATTCCAGTGTCACTAGTTGAGAAGCATTTCAATGATGTTTGTTTTCTAGTTGATGTTGATTTTACTTATGTCCAAGATGTTGTTCCAAGGGTGAGATGGTTCAAGCCATTGCTTTATGAGATTAATGTGGATAAGGCATCTGAAACCATCACTTCTTTACTAGCAGAGAAAGTATATAAGAATGCTACTACTTTTGGAAATTATGATGTAGCAAAGTCAAAGATCACAATGGACTTAAAGACAACTTCAGTGATGAGGAAGAAGAATAAGCTTGTGAAGAAACTCAAGGAACAATTTGGTGAAGGAGTAGAAGGAGATGAAGAAGAAGAAGATAATGAAGATGATGAAGCTACACTTGCCTAAGCACCACTTGCTCTCACACAGGGTCAAGGTGAGTACCAAGGAGAAGAAGAAGCAGAATTTGATGAAGGTGCTAAGGGAGAAGAAACCAGTGAAGAACCTATTGCTGCAGAAGAAAAGAATATAAAAGCAAGGAAACTAGGAAGAAGAAAACCTAAAAAGGTCATGAAACCAAAGCCTATAGTTCCTGTTACCAAGGCTAGCACAAGAGCTATTGCTAAGAAGACTCAGGAAGTTCAGAAGCCTAAAGGCAAGAGAGCTAGTACAACTACAAAAGAAGATGAACTTGAGCAGAAACAAAGAAGGAAGTATATCGCCCCAGCTAAATTAGATGAGGAGATGATCGAATCAGATACCAACAACCAATTTAAAGTGGCAAGTCATAGTCCCTCTTCTGATTTGGACAACTTATGTGAAAATATCAATAATAATGTTGATTTAAGTGGATTTACACATGTTGAGTTTGATACACTTGGGAAGATAAAAATGAACAAAGTAGAAGAATCTGTATATGCCATGATGGAAATATTTAGGAAGACTCCAATTGAGATTGCCAACTCTTTACCCAAGAGCCTATTTGACAAAGTTGAGCAAAGAGGGCAGTTTAGTCTCACAACTGAAAGAAATATTAGAGAGACTACACTTGTAAAAGTGATGCTAGAGTTGGACAAATTTGAAATGACAAAGGCTATTAAAAAGCATAAGGGACACTTTGCTCCAAAATACCGAGCCTTTAACATTCTATAGAACAAAATTGAAGAAGGGGAAGACACTACAAAGACAATAGTTGAAGAAGAGCAACAACATGACCAAAATGTACTAGAAGTACGTATGTCAAGTGCCAATCCTCAAGCAAATATAGTAAGGTTAAGGATGTGTCTGACACCATTTAGAACATCAATCTCCTAATAGAGGAGGATATGCAAAAGATATTAACTAAGTCCACCATCAAAGTATAACTATGGAGTCATCCTATTTTGGTGAGTGTGGATGAGATTGAGGAGGTAGAATTGGCATCTACAGGGGAGAAAACACAAGCATTACCCATTGCCGCCCCCCCCTCTCAATCTACAACGGTGCAATTTGTCATGCATATGGTAGTATATCAAAGGAAGGACACAATACCTTCACATATCAACACTAAGGTACAAAATGTTTTGGTACTAGCAATTACAATAATTGAGAAAGAAGGGACACCAGTCCAAACAGGTCAGGAAGCCAGTCCTGCACCTGCACCACAAGCACAAGGTGGAGCAAAGATCAAAGAAAAGGAGAAGGATAGAATTGAAGATTCAGTCTTGACTACGAAACAAGAGGAAGTGATAGCAATACAAACACTAGTTACCTTACCAGCCACTGCTACTCCTACTCCTAGTCAAGTACTTCACATGCTGAGTACTGAAGCTACACCATTGCGAGCATCAGGGCCAAGTCCTAGAACATCTAAGGTTGATGAGGTGACATCCTATGGTGACATAAACTTAGATGAGGTGATTGAGTTGCCAAAGTATGATCTTACAACAATCACAATAGAGCAAATGAGCGTATTGCAGGATGCTTTGGCAAGGAAGAAATGCCAAGAACTACTCATAAGGGAGCATAGGTAGAAATAAGCACTTCATGACATCAAGGACATATTTCTTAATGCATTTAGCTTCCCTGCACCCAATGAAGCTAAGCCAATCATTAAGCAGTTGGCAAATATTGTAGAGAAAATCAATGATGAAGACCTAGATTCCAATGTCAAATTATTGGAATGGTTTGAGAAGAAGTTTCAAACCAAGGTGTTATCTTGTGTCATTGCACTACGCCAGGTTGAATTAGAAACCAAGATTGAGAGTGCGAAGAAGATGTTGGAAGATATTTCCTCTCTTTACACCAAGATGTGTGATGTTCCCCTTTTCACATAAGAAGTGTAGAGACACATTGACCATCTGGAGGGAGATTTGAAGAAAACAGGTAACATTCTCCAACAATCTCTTGGTCAATGTCAGTCTTATTTCAAGAATTTACTATCAACACAGGGTCAATTAGCAGCTTTACATGCTCAAGATGCAAATATTAGGGCTACATTGATCAGCATCCAATCCATGTTAACCTCTCACATGGAGGTGTTACATAAGGAATTAGCCTACACAGAGACATTGTTGAAGAAAGATCCCCATCTTTCTACACATGAAGGCTTAGTCACCCTTGTTGTCGAGTTAGACATACAAATCAAATCTTTGGAGGTAGCATGTGACAATTTGGGATGCATTACTAGAGATTATGATGGAGGTCCATAAATCTTTCTTGGAAAAACACACAATTCATGTGCAACCCATGACATAAGTGTCAAAAGTGGGAGAATGAGTGAAGGGGGAGGGAGTGAAGAAGGGGAGAGTGAATGAAAGGAAAAGATAAGTTTTGGGGGAGACCAAATAGAAATAGAGGCTATAGAGATAGGGTTAACACATAATAGATCTACTTAGTAGGAGTATTTAGTTTCAGAATTAGAAGAGAACAATCAACTCAGGGGGAGTTATAGAATTTTGAGGTATGACTAATAAGTCATAAGTTTTGGAAAATTTTGAAGTTTTGAAATTTTGTATGTAAGCCAAGTATTATATGGATATTATCTAAGTTATGCTCAAGGGCTAAGGTTATTCATGCATGACAAAGTATTTTTGCCACTCATGTCAAAGGGGGAGATTGTTAAATCTTAGATTGGTACTAACATATGAGTGACAATATACTTAAGTCATTTGCTTAGTTCATGCCAAACAAGTAATGTATGTCAAGCATAAGTTGCTAGATAGTATATGTCGAGCGAGAGATATACAATATGTGACAAGTAACAAGTAAGTGTCGAGTCACTCAAGTGTCGAGCAAATAGTAGATGCCTAGTCATTCAGAGGTCAAGTTACAACATTGAAGAGATAGTGGATGCTGAGCACCAGACACTTCGAGTGTCAAGTAAACAGTTTTGGACATAGTTGTTTGTAAAGGCATAAACTTCTATGTAAACCATTTTTTGAGCCAACTTAAGGATTGTTTTATGATTCTAGATGATAATAATGAATCTTTATTAAGGATCCCTATGCAGTACATGCAACCAATCAGTTGAAGGAATGTTTTAAATAATAAAATGGGTGAATGACAATCATAGATTCATACCTAATCCTAAGTCACCTAGGTCTTCTTAAGGAGGACAAACCCTAAACATTATGTGTGTGAAAGGAACAAAGAGAGCAGTTTGCATGCATAAACAAAGCATTCATGGTGGCTACAGAGTTATGAATTGAGATACATTACAAAATGAATTAGAGGAGAATAAAGGAAAGGAGTTAGAGGATAGAAGTGATATATCTAATCAGTGAGGATCAAGTACACATCAGGAAAGAGGTGATCCGTTATCTAGTAGCAGAGTGCTAATTGCAGGATCATTGCTGAGACATTCTAGCAGGTGAATTAGTTAAATCTCTTAACAAAGTAGTCCTAATAGACTATTGTAAATCCTTTAACAAGGTGCTTACTTCATTGTGAGTTTTAAGTCCTTTAATAGGGTTAGATCTAACAATCTTGTAAGCCTTTAACAAGGTAGACCTTTCATAGGGTAGATCATAATTTATGACCAAACATTGTAGCCTTCAATGGATACAGTTTATTACTGTACTAGTGGAGATTTGTGGTTGTCATCTCCACCCCAGTTTTACCTTCTATTGGAGGGTATCTAGGTAACCATATATCTTGTGTCATACATGTGTTGAATGTTATTTGCTTTCATGCTATGGATGAATATGTTTACCTAGCTATTTTAGTCTACATGCAAATTGTGAGATGGATGTGTGGTGAATGTTTTAAGGATTAAAGTTTTGAATGACTGATTCAAACCACCCCCCCCCCCCAGAGTTTAATTTCCCTATTGTATTTCCAACATGAATGTCCCTGAAATTCATGGATGTCAAATGAAGATCCCAAGACTCGTTTTAATACTAGTTTTCAAGTGAGAAAATAAAGCAGGTTGATTGGAGATCAAAAGAAAATATTTGGACACCCCGAGGTACTTCAAGACCTAAGGCCTCTTTAGTCGACCTCTTCCTTGGGCTTGTTATAGAATAGGTCAACCACGACAACCTATTCCTAAGGAAGGGCTCAAAAAAAGATCCTGGAGGTCTCAAAGAGAGTGTAGGCCGAATTAGGAAAAGTTGAAAGAAATAGGAGAATCAACACATTGAGCATGGGCCCATCCATGGTCCATGAAGTCTTTATGGGATAGGTGCTAAGAAGTCTTAAATGATGGGTGCTTCCATTTTAAGATAGTACATATGGTAGTCCCTAATGCGGGGCTACTCAAATCACCGTGTCGTCTTTAATCAATGCCGAAATATAAAATACACACAATACATAATTTTTTCTATTGTTCTTATGATTGAACTTTGTGTTGATGAATGATGTAGATTCTTTTTGGTACAATAGAAACAATAAATTATGGGAAGCCACCCAAAAATATTGCAACCTATACCAAAATTTTAAAAAAATAGCATGGAAAACCATGTAACATTGTACAATCAATGACTATCTAAGATAAAATAGAAGCACAATATTTAACTAGAGGAAAAGAAGAGAAGACAACATGCCAATTAAAAGTCATCGTAATCCATGTATGGAGTGTAAATCTCCACAACTATTTCATAAGCTTCTAGGTAGATGACAAATATATATGTAAAACTCAAGAATGAATATGTGCGATAAATGTTTTGTAGTGCAAGATTAACAAAAAAAGATAAATATTTTTATGCCATATATAACTTATAATAAAATGTATATTATGTATATGGGTCTAAATAATCAATTTTATATAAGCAACTTTGAAAAAAAAATTCTCACATAGTTAGTAGTGCATATTATTGGAAGGGAAAACAAAAGGAATGAAGAAGCAACTTTATCCTTGATTTAAGCTCCTTTCGGTGGTTGATATATGCTTACTTCAGCCTTGTAAATAGTTTGTTGAGAGTATTAACACAAGACTTGTTAAATATATTTAGATCTTATTTTTTATCACAAACACTTATATGATTTATTTATGATTTCCAAGACATTTGAGTTCAAAATTATCCTTTAAGCTAGTTTTGAATTTGTAGTATGTTATAATTTGAATGTGCATTCCTCATGATACCCCTACTTGATATAAAATAAAAACTCTATGGTCTCTCTATATCACTACCAACTAAAAAATGAGGTATTGATGCTCATGTTGTTAAACAAATATTAGATGCAAACAATCACCATCCTTTCTCTCCATCTATTTCATTGGAGTGCAAGGAGGATGAGTATGCTTGAGGGTAGACCAAAACAAGAACACAAAGATAAAAGCTAATGAGAAATATTGATATCATATGGTTCAAAGATCTGATAATAGATTCAATAAGTCTTGAGTTTTAGTTTTTAATACTTTTTATTGCTATACTTATCTGTGTAGTTTGATATTGGCTTCTTAATTGCAAGAGTTGGATGAGGTTGAATCTGCAAAACCACAAATTTTTTTAAAGGAGTACTTACAAACCATATAATTTTATCGACCAAACAACTTATGATATAAAACTATGTAACTTAAGAAAGAGAAATTTCTTGAAATAAACATCATCCTTATGCCGTGGCAAATAAAGTTCACCCTTGTAATTTTCCAAAAAATAACTCATGTTTCTTTGTGTTAACATCATTAGTAAATGTTTTTAACAAATTATTGGGCTGCTCTACACACACATTTATGGTGCAAGATTCATTTATAACATGTTATGCCAGAAAACTCTATTAAAAAATACTCTAATATAATAATAAAATCTTCTTGCCATGTTGTGCCGACATTTCTCTTCCTAGATAAGATCATATTTTTGATCTTATCCACCCCTTTTAAATTATAAATTTAATATTTACAACTAACATTACTTGATATGATTGTTAGACATTGATATGTGTTCCACAAGTGTTTATATTTGGTGTGTAGGCTATATATTGAAATGAAATTGTCCACAGTCCATTACACGCATCAGTGTATCATATCACATTAAGAGTATATTGGATTACAACACATTTGCACACCCATGTCTAAGAAATTTACAAGTATAAGACAACCTATCTATCATACACTAACATCAACATCCATCTCCAAATCTCATTAACACCAACTCCATCTTAGAGCTTGACAAAGGCACACACAAATCTTATACTTCATTAATTGCATTGCTAGCCTCCATGATGTTCCTAAGAACCACCACCTTTTTTTATACTTAAAGTATCAACATGTGTATATGTGTTGGAAGTATCACAAGCCAAATTTTGTTTAAGACAATATTGCACCTCAAGATAGAATCAATGCCAATATTCTATCCCAAACTCTTTCCCCTCATATTCCAATTATCTCAATCTCCCAATTACTAATTTAATTCTCAATTTCATTTTTCGGGTTACATCTCAATGCATCTCTAATCAAAATCTTATATCAAGAGACAAAGCTCTAATTACCACTCTTTTTACATGAAAACATATTATATAGCAATCTCCATTTATAGTAGCCTTGTTTCTAGATTGAATAGTGTACAAGCTTTTTGCATCACTACTTTAGATCACACACTTCATGATCCATCATCATAACGAAACTCCTATAAGATGATGAATCGCAATTATGTTTCAAACTTTGATGCACAATTCTTCTACAATGTTGAATCCAAAAACAAAAAGACTAACATTGATTATAAATTGTAAAAAATCTATTTTCTTAAAGATATATCAACTTACATCAATCTTATCATCGAATTGAACTCATGCTCCTAAAGTGAAACTCACTACTCGTTTTTTTTACATCAATCTTATCATCAAACTGGACTCACGCTCCTAAAGTGGAGCTCACTACTCATGTTTTTTCCTTTATTTCCACATTGAAAAGGTCTATTTTATTTGTGAAAGTAACTTTTAACATGTTTATTATTATTATTATAATATTATAGTGAAAATGACATATACCAGTAATAATTCCTTTTCGTGGTGCTAACCTTATATAAGTAAAAGAAGTGCAGGGTCGAATATTCCTTTGCACGAACCTGTTCAGCACGCCAATATTTGGGTTCCCCTTTCTTGGTGTCTCCCCAAGGAAGGAAGCGTATGAAATTACCTGTCCTGCAATACTCTTATAATGCTTGTCATGCGGCGATACGAAACCCTATAATTAATTCATGTTCACGTTTGATTCGATAGAAACAGTTTGTGTGGCCGCAACAATAAAACGGTAACCCACGTATCATCCCATGACTTGGAACCAAGATGCATGATCCATTCGCCAGCCTATAAATTAGAATAATAATAGTATTCCTTTGTTTTTGTGGAGAAGGATTTGGTCTTTTGGGTAGCGGATTTACTTACCCCAACAGATTTTTTGCATATTATCCGCTGCATTCACAGCCCAAAATCCAAGTAATTCATTGCAATTTGTAGCAAGTGCAGAGGCGAGGAGAAATAAAATCGCGAACCGGAAAGAGGCGAGGGTTTGTTTGGGTTAAGTTTCAGTGCTACGCTTACGCGCACGGACATTTGACCCCTCTTACCCCTAATTTGTAGAGCTTTTGGAAGGCATGCTTTAGCAGGGAAGCCATGGATTCATCTAATGCGGCCTCTGCGATCAGTTCAGGCCTTCAAAAGCAGGAGGAGATCATGGAACGCTCGGCGATCTCAAGTAAGTTCTTAGGAAGCTTATTTTGGGATGTTTTAATTTTCGGTTTTTGGAATTAGTTGTCGCGACCGTCTCGGGGACGAGCTTAGAATTCATTTCCACGGGGTACGTATCTGTCGTGCTAAATTTACTCGGAACTTTCGTGCACATTTATCTGTGCCAACGTCTGTTTCGAGCGAATAGGATGCAATTTTTATTCAATTTCAAAACTTTATTGTGCATTGTGTGAACTTGAAACGGGGCCTATGCTTTTACCACGTGCGCTCATCTCATCCGAGTAGTTTACTTGCCTTTACAAATTCTCTCTATTGGTTTCTTAATAGTTGGATTGGGTAAGTTAGACTTTTGAGATCGGGCGTATTTGCCAGTGGGATTAGAGTTCGTGATTGCGTCACCCGTAGATAGATTCATTGACTTTCCATCGACCTGAATTTGTGTCTCCTGATTTATATCAGGGTTAATTACAGAGTATTTGGTGGCAACCGGCTATCAATCTGAAGCCCAAAGTATACAAGTATTTAAGGAGGAGGAATGCACTGAAGAGTTCTTCTTGGCAGGGTTGCAAAAGTAACTGTTAAAAAGGAGAATGATGTTGATAGTCGTTGAAAATGAAATAAAAACCGTTTTGCTTGAATAGTGCGACCTGCCTTTGAAGAACCTTCGCTTCTGTGGGGTTTTCAGCCATTTAGAGCATTTTCTAAGAAAAACATATCATCAAAAGAGCAATTGATTTCAAAACTCTAGTTAACCAGCAATTTAAAGAGCAGTTGATTTCAAAATTATACTTAACCAGCATTTTGTAACCCTCCTCCTTATGCGTTGACTTGAACAACTGTTTTCTTTTAGGTTATGAAAATGAATTTGGTTGCTCATTGTTTTCTATTACCAATCAATAAGCAGAAAGGTTAGTCAGTTCATTTCCCAACACTCTTACATTTGCTCTCAATTTCATTGATTGGACTTTCGCAGTTTATAATTTTTTTTGTCCATTCATACTTTACTGAGATTTCTTTTATTGATTTGGTCGTTTTACTTGTTGAACTTAAAAGTTATCATTGGTTTGATCATTTTACTTATTGAACTATAAAAGATATATGCAAATCATTTTGAGATATGTATGTGTTTGACCTACAGTAGACTGCCTGAGCAATTCAAAATTTGCTAGAAAACAGCTATCCTGTTAGGAAGCCTTCATTTGGAACTTTGCTGCATATGTTTGATCAATGTTCTTTTCATTACTTGCTTTTCTTTTATTATACGTACAGAATACCTATTAGTTAGAAACATTATATCAACATGATATGGGTTGTATATCCATCTATGCATTTTTTGAGGAAAATTAGCTTCCAGTATACAACTTCTGCAGATAATTAACTGAAAGAATTGATAAAATCACTTAGGCTGCAGAAGTGAAAGTGTTTCCAGGATGGATTTTTTGGTAGGGCATTTATTTAGGGTTATGGCTTGGGATTGCAATAACAAAAAGGAAATTTTTAAAAAATACAGAATTTTAAATATACAAAATTTTAAAAAATTTTGTGTTAAACATTTTTATTTATATTAAAGTATTTGTAAACAGTATATAACATCATCAAGTTTGTATCAGAGTAATAGCATCAAAAACTATACTTGAAACAGTTCTGTATATCATAACTATATACACTATGCACCTATCTATCATTATACAAACTTGACCATCAGAGAATATACACAGGTCGTCATTTAACTTACATGCAAGAGAAGAATAAAATATATTAGAGCTCTTCATTAGTCCCACTGGGCAATGATGTTATTGCTGCACTTTGCCTTGTCACATTCAAAGGCACCAGTAGGCAGATCTACTGCATGAAGTATGTTTGCAGTATCTTCCCAACTTGGTCCACTTTTTTCCTCCTTTCCCTCTATCTGAGCATTTTCCTTGTAAATGCCAATTTTTTTATCGTAGTGAATTGTTTCAGGTTGTCCAGCTCCTCCTGGTTCAGCATATCAGAGTACGTATCAAAATAGTGTGCTGCTTGAATATCTTCTTTATACAAGTTCATGGCACCTTCTTGCAAGAGTATCATGAATCTGTCTTTAGAGACCTCCAAAACAGCAAAAACCTGAGACATGATGTGGTAATGAGTTGGTTTATAATTAAAATTAGAATGATCTCTCTTCCTCTTTTGGAAAACCTCATGATTCCTCCGCTTCCACGAAAACCACAAAACTTTAGCAGGAAACACACCAAAATTTATTCAGCTTGAGACCAAAGCATCAACTAAACTGGCTAACACCTAATGCCAAAACAGTCCAGGTTTACTATTCCACAAAACAGGTTTACCAAAGAAAAGTGACCAAACTTTACTGACAAATTTACATTCAAAGAAGAGATGCTCAAAAGTTTCCAAGCAATTAAAAATTGAACAATGCAATGGTTTGATGCCAGTAGATGAAAGTACAGACCCAACAGCAAGCTTTTTCAAAAGCAGCATCCAATGGAAACAAGGTTTTTTTGGTTCAAGCAGGGAGTGCCAAAACTATTCAAAACTAAATTGCCAACTAGAATCCGGCCAACAGAGGCCCCATCATTGATTGATCCATCTGCCTATAGAAGATTCATCTATTAGCATTTTATAAATTTGCTTTATTGATGCATCAAACATTATATTTCCATCAGACCATTTCAACTGCAACAAAAATTTATTACTGTCGTACATTTTTACCAGGAAAAAGTTACCAGATACTTTAGTAATTAAAGTCTTTTTATGTGAGATGGGTATACCAAACTTTTCCCTGAGTTTTTCTTGAGTCCCTAGTTGGTTATCAATCAGAATGTCTTCAACCAGTGAGATGCCCTAGGCATTCTATACTCTGGCAGAACAACTTAGAGTTAAAGCAAGTGGTTTATCATTGAGGTAGATTCCCCCCCAAATGGATCTATCAGTGACAAAATAATTTGGAGGTCCTTAACAACACTCTTAGAACAGAGCAACTTTCTTACCTGAACCCAAGCACTCCATAAAGGTGCAAACACATCAGACCCAATTTCCTTGGTCTACACCACCAATCTCATCTGACACAATGTCTCTTATTATTGCCAATACCATCCGACCTTAGGGAGTCTTTCAAAATTTTATCAAGCTTATTTGTTTGATATTTAGCAAAGAACCAAAAGGATGCACACTAGATAGCATGAGGTGCCAACACCTTTTGAACAACTTGAACTCGTCCTGTGAAGGATAACATATGGGTTTGCCAGTTGATGTGCTTCTTTTCAATCTTTGAAAAACCCACATCGACATTTCCTTATCTAATGGTATTTGAAGGTACCTAATGATGGTATTAGCACCAGTCCATACACAACTCATTAGTGGTAGCCAATAAGGGGGAACTTCAGACCAACCAAGAGCAGTAGATTTTTGAGGTGCCACTTTCACACCCAAGGCCAAGCAGAAGCAATTCAATCTCTCCATTACATTATCAAAGTTCACGACAGAGAGGTCTAAGAATAAAGCAGTGTCATCTGCAAACTAGGCAATTATCAAATCCTCTATATTAGGTAGGGAAATACCCTTTACAGGAGGATCCAACTCTGTAGCTCTTAAAATGAAATAAAGAGAATCTGTAGCAATAACAAATAGTGCTTGGGCAATAAGGCAGCCCTGTCTAATAGATTTTTTAAGGGGGATATGCTCAGAGATTTCACCATTTACTTCAATAATTGTAGAGAAATTGTTAAAGAGTATAGAAATTCATTTGGAAAAGTATGGAGGGAAACCAAAAGCAAGCATGCCTAAAACAAATGGCCATTCCATTCTATCACATGCTTTCTCAAAATCCAGTAGAATCATAGCCACACTTTGATCATCAATTTTAGACAATTTCATGGCTTCCCAACTATTGATTAAATTTTTGAGAATGTATCTCCCTTCAATAAAACTGGTTTGAGTCACTGAAATGATCTTATTTAGAATCTTGGCAATTCTTCTAGCTAACAACCTAACAATAATCTTATATGACAGGTTAAGAAGAGTAATAGGCCTCAAATTTTTAACCGATATCTTATCACCACCATTAGGGAGTAGTTCTATTATTCCTATATTAATATTCTCACCAGAGATCCTTTATCAAATGCATCTTCATAAAGTTTCAATAATTCCAGACTGACCCATTCATAGTTCTGCTTATAGAATTCAATTGGGAGCCCATGCAAACCAAGATACTTCTCGTTAGACATTGATTTGAGAGCATCTTCAATTCTTTTAACTCAATATTTTGCACAGATAGTTTGGCATCCTCCTCAGAGATTTTTTTGGGAATCATCTTTAAACATCTTTCTAAGGCTCTTTGATTCTCAACCTTATGTTCCAATGTAAACAATTTTTATAGAAATTATAAAATGCTGTCAGAATTTTGTTATCTCTAGTCAGACCATTAACCACTTGAATATCCTCAATAAGTTCCCTTTTTTGCTTAGCTTTCATGAGATTGATAAAATATTTAGTTCTTCTGTCTCCCTCTCTAGGCCAATTCATCCTAGCCTCTGACTCTTTGCCCCTGAATCTCATAATTTTGAATTCTTCTTAACTCCATCTTAGCACAAACTAGTTCTTCCTCCAACTGTTTATTATTACCCTTTTCCTAAAGTTGTTGTTCAATGTTATTAAGTCTTTCCTGAAAGTATACTTCCCCACTCCTGTTGTATTTAGCATTCTTTTTACCAATGATCTGGATCATCTTCCTCCAAGTCTCTGTATAGTGATCCCATTGATCTCTAGGAGAACATCCAGAATTACAAAATGTGGACACTCAAGTAGCCATTCTAATGGTCTCCCTGGAGTCTTCATCTTGAAGAAGGGAAATATTGAGTTTAAACATGTTATTTCTCCTTTGTCGATTGCTCAGGGAGAGATGTTCATCCATGCAAATGCATGTGGAAATGGGCTAGTGATCAGAAATACTAGCCGGGGAGACCTTAACAGGGTTACCATTAGGGGACTGAAAGAAACCAAAAGAAGTGGCGTCAGCATATACTCTGTCTAGTCTGCAGTAAACCCTCTGTTTGCTAGATTGATTGTTGCACCATGTGTACCAGATACCATCTCCATTGTTCTTCCTTTTCTCCATTGGGTCAACAAGTCTAAACTTTCTTTCGAAATTGCCCAGGAAAAATATTCGTTTCCTTTCCGGGGGTGACTAATACCTCAACCTTTTTTCCTTACTTTCAATCATGTTAAAGTCTCCCATAATAATCCACTGAGCGTTGGGGAGATTGATGGATAACTACTACCAAAAGCAAGCTCTATCTCTATAGTCATTAGCCGCATATATATTGTAGACTCCTACCATTTTGTCTTTGTGCCTAAATAAAATCCATTGGGCTCTTTGACATGGAGGAACCCCCTCAGCCTCAATTTTGTCAGCCCATTGGGGACTAATGAGAAAAGCTATTCCTCCTTTGTTTTTGTCATGATTAGTATACATAAAAGTAGCTTTATCGCACAAAAGATTTAGAGTGTAATAAGAATGATATCCCACAGGTTTAATATGTTGTAGAGATATAATGTATTTTTTCAGCAAACTATTAAGATCATTTTCTGACAACATATTTCCTATTTGACATTTTAAGGCCATGTATATTCCTGCTGTGTAAGTTCATCATGTTTTATTTATTTGGGGGTTTCTGATTCTTGCAAAGCCTATTAAAACACTTAGGTATTGCAAAGTGAACTTGGTTGTTTCCTCCTCCTACAGAATTAGTGTAACATACGAAGTTTCTGGGAACTATTTAACCAATAAATAACTGAAATAAGATATAAATCTTAACTGAATGAAAAGAATTACAGCTATATCAGTTATTCTACTCTTTCACATGACAAGGAAGCACTAGTTAACCGTAAGTTATATTCCAATAACTAGAATCTATCAATTGTTTCAACAACCAGGTTCCCATGATATTCAGTTATAACTACCATTGCATTTCATTTCTACTATCTAATTTTTTTGACATCTAAAAGAAGAAAAGTAAATTACACAATGATAATATGTACATCAAATGAAATATAGAACCTGGAATAGATATCAAAGAAAAAGCAATTGAGGTCCTTGTTGAGCAAGCCCTGGCACCTGGAAGAGAGGAGAAGCATTGCCATGTGCTTAACCTCCCAACCATGGACCTTTAAGTGTCACCACACAATCTCCATTGAGAAATGCCCTCCCTACCCTAGGAGTTGGCTTGGGACACCACTGTCCTGCCACTGAGCATCCTAGTGTTAAGAGTGTTAGCTAGTTAGCTGGTGATCACAACGGCAATCATGCCATTAACCTACCTTGGCCACAAATTTTGGATGGGCAACATAGATGCCCCATCATCCACTGCTCGACTTGACAACAAGAATGTATGCAAAGGGTTTCCATGAGTTAACTTAGTTATTGAAATTTAAATGTTGTGACTGATTATGTTCACTTTTCATTGCAGGGATATTCCCATTTACTCTCTTAATCTCAACCATACCGGCCTTCATGGATGAATTTTGGGGAGGTTTCTTATGTGAGATCTGGTTTATAGAGTATATATATTGCTATCTTTCATGCCAAATCTGGCCTATGGGATCTTAAATGAGTTATGCTTGCATTCTGATAAATTCTTTGACTTAAGATGCAACTCGCATCTCAGAGATATATTGACCATATCTTTGTATGGGATAGTATTCTTTGACGGATAAACATATGTACATACTCATTCAAAATGTTAACATTGGCATAAACTTTTGATTGCGAGAGCTCTTCTCTTATATCGACTTAACAAAAGGAGAAATTCAAAGACTGACATCATTTTGATGCTGATTTCAAGAAAAGAAACATTGAAGCCTTTACTAAGATGCAAGTCAGCAATTTCAAATGCAAACCTATGTAATCAAAAGACAGTAACCAGATTTAAATTCATGACCTGAGATTGGTATTGCTCGATTTGGAGATTGGAAATAATCTGGTGTGGAGTATACTGCCCTCCTATGCAAGTAGAACTTAGCTTCACGTCCTGTCACATCCTGTATAAAGGAACATTTCAAAATCTTATGCAAACTCGGCTTCACAATAACAATTGCTGCATATGATCACATTTGGATCGAAAGAGCAGAAACAAGGCAGGCCAAATGAATTACGGAGGAAACAATAATGTCGCAAGAACCGCTTGAGAAGGTGAGAGGCAATATATATAATGCATCCTTAATGAGGCGAGCAAAGATAAGCAAAGAGGCACTCGCGTTCATGCTCAATTGTGCAAGAATTACTGAGGTGGCAAGGTGTTCGCACAAACTTGAATAAAATGAAATGAAACATGTAGCTCGATGCCACAAATGGGATATGAAAAAGGTGACTGCTCAAGGCAAAATAAATAAATAAACCATTGCCAAGTTCCAAAATAAAATAATAAGGGTGGCAACAAATGACCTCATTCATGCCTTAATATATTGATGTCGCCCCTTATATTCATGCTCATTTGAGTATCCTTAACGTGTAGGTATATAGATGCACTTATACACACACACACACATGTTCGCATACACGTGTGTGTGTGTATACCTACGTACATATTTTACACCCACCCAAGTATGAGTATAGGCATGATGCTATTATACTAAGATATGAAAGAACTAGTAAAAACGAACATAAGATATTTTCCACAACAAGTCAAATTTGGGTATTGTTAGTAGGATTTAACTATGTAGTTTTTGAGTGAAATTCATTGATCCATGTATCATGATTAGTGATTCACACATGAATCCATCTCTCATGAGAATAAATGGAACACTTAGCACTCATTGGATCTAGGTGATGCTCATAGAGGTGAAGCACCGAGACTTCCCGAAAGGTCACCCATTCCAGTACCACTCCAGCTCAAGCATGGTTAACTATGAAGTTTCCTCCATGGTTAAACCCGTTTTGCTTGCAACATTATTTGCAAAACCTTCACCAAGTGTTGTGCCTTATGAACCATTCATTAGAAAGCCCCTAAGGCTCATGAAAGAATTAGCAAAAACAACTATAAGTAGGAGATATTTTCCCTATAGGTACTTGCACAATCAACGATGAGACACTCGTTCTCTTCGTGGCATGCTCACTTGTTGAGCCAAATTCCCTCAAATTCTCCACATAGAAGATTTGGGAAAAAATAAAAATAAAAATAATGGGTTAGCTTTGATGAGACATAGATATAAATAGTAAAATTTGCAACAAAATGCCTAAAGTCGACATTTTCAACTACAAGTGACAAAAAAATAGAAAATATGCTGTTGTGATATTGCTATCAGGATTTAATTGTGTGATTTTTGAGTCAAACTCATTGACCCATGTTTCATGAGTAGTGATTCAACATGAATCCATCTCTCATGAGAATAAATGGAACACTTAACACTCATTGGATCTAGGTGATGCTCACAAGGGTGAAGCACTGGGACTTCCCGGGAGGTCACCCATCCCAGTACTACTCCAGCCTGAGTGCGCTTAACTACGGAGTTTCCTCCATGGTTAAACCCAAAGCTTGCAACCCCATTTGCAAAACCTTCACCAAGTGTTGTGCCTTATGAACCATTCATTAGAAAGCCCCTTAAGCTCATCAATTGATAAGTAGGAGATAATTTCCATGGAGGAATCTCCGTGGTTAAGCGCGCTTAGGCTGGAGTAGTACTGGGATGGGTGACCTCCCGGGAAGTCTTGGTGCTTCACCGCTGTGAGCATCACCTAGATCCAATGAGTGTTAAGTGTTCCATTTATTCTCATGAGAGATGGATTCATGTTGAATCACTACTCATGAAACATGGGTCAATGAGTTTGACTCAAAAATCACACAGTTAAATCCTGATAGCAATATCACAATTTGACTTGCTGTGGAAATTATCTCCTACTTATCAATTGATGAGCTTAAGGGGCTTTATAAAGAATGGTTCATAAGGCACAACACTTGGTGAAGGTTTTGCAAATGGGGTTGCAAGCTTTGGGTTTAACCATGGAGGAAACTCTGTAGTTAAGCGCGCTCAGGCTGGAGTAGTACTGGGATGGGTGACCTCTTGGGAAGTCCCGGTGCTTCACCCCTGTGAGCATCACCTAGATCCAATGAGTGTTAAGTGTTCCATTTATTCTCATGAGAGATGGATTCATGTTGAATCACTACTCATGAAACATGGGCCAATGAGTTTGACTCAAAAATCACACAGTTAAATCCTGATAGCAATATCACAATTTGACTTGCTGTGGAAATTATCTCCTACTTATCAGAAAATATGCTTTTTTTCTAATTAACATTTAGTAACATTGCATCGAAATTGGAGCTTGAGTTCGAGTAACTCCCACTATGATCATCCGATGGAGCCCTAACCGATCCCTCACATGCTTCCTTGTCATCAACTGTAGTGGCATATTTGGGTTTGACATCCACACTGTATCATGCTAAAATTTCACAACAATTAATTAACTGAAACATATCTCAAAAATAACATTCTTTTCAATGAAACATGAAAGGAAGTTCCAACTACTTATGTATTTATCTCATTTTCCTTTTATTGACATAACAAGATAATGATTAAATAATATAACTTTTTAGTCTATATACATGGAAACAACTATTACATCTAACTATAATTCCTAATTGGAAATCGCAATATATTTAAGTTAAATAAAGTACCCGATTTACAGATGATTGTAAAAGACTTCGACCTTGAGTTGTACAAGCCTTGGCTATTGGAGAAGTATTGCCATTTGGCTTAACCTCACAACCATGGACCCTTAAGTATCCCCACAGAATCATCTTCCAAGAAAGGCCCTCCCTACCATGGGAATCAAGCTTGGGGCACCACTGTACAATCACTAAGCATCTTGGTGTTAGAATGTCAACTAGTTAGCATGTGAGGCTGCGGACATCTTCCATCAACCTATCTTCTAACTGCTAGCACTTTGACCTCTAGTGATCATAGCAGCAAGCATGTCACAAACCTACCTTGGCCAAGGATTTGTGAGGGCATTGTGTACCCGATCACCCACAGCTCGACTTGACAATAAGACTACATTAAGGACCATCATGAGTTGACACGATTTCTTTTAATAATGACTTTAGTTGACCATGGGTTTTAAGCTACCCTTCCAGGTTCGTTTTATTTTTATTTTATTTTTCCTTTCTGTCTCTTCTTTTCTCGTAATCTGTTCAATCTATCCCTTCACCCCTTCCTTTATAACCAATTGGGTCTGCAATCTTCTTTAATTCTTTCATGCAGCTCTTTTTCATCCCGATGATGGATCATTGAGTATGATCTGAAACATTGGTGCAAATAAAATTTACACAGTTTAATCCAGATACACACAACTTATTTCTTGTTTGAGTACTGATGATTGCTTCTTTTTATCATGCAGGAGTAGCCTTTGTGGCCTTGGCTTCAATAAGAGAATTATGAATTTAAATCTTAATATGCGTGGCCAATTCTTTTGCTATTCTGGCGTTGGCATTTCAAAAGGGAATTTGAAAATGATTAAGCATTCATATAACAGCCTGCATATCTGCAATTCTGGTGTTGGCAACATAATGATAGTTTCCTTTAATCAATTCAGCATTCAGTTATTTTGGCTTGCTAATACACATTGGTATAGAAGTTTGATCTTTTACAAATCTGAATCTTCAAGATACAAAATTCTCATCGTAGAAAGTATATTGCATATACTCCTATATAAGATGCACCCATGCTGGTTTATATTTCAGTACAAACTTTCAAAATTAAATATAGACTTTGTAGTTTGTCACAATCCTACCATTCATAGGAAGATCATCGTTTCATTCACAGTTCTATAAAACAACATGACTTGGTTAATGATTGGATTGCATGGTATGAGCAGCTCTGGCTGATGCACAGAATGCCCACTCCAAGAGGCTTCAATATGCAGTGATTGATTATGCACTGATGTTAGAAACATTGAATGCAAATGCATGTAAGAGGTGTATCAAGTTGTTGGAAAAATATTGAGAGTAGAACAAAGATTGAAATTGAGGTAGTAGTGGCTTGTTTTTTTCAAGAGAAAGATATATATATGATCAAAAGCCATCACATAAAACGTAGCCTTCTCGACTCAGTTATGAGCAAGATACAAGGGTGGCAACAGTTACAAGATTCTTTGGCCGTCGACTCCATGTGGCAATGATAATATTAATAATATGGCTGCCCAAAAATGAATAATAATAAGGCAGACGAGAGCAATATAGAAAGGTGACCGTTCAAAGAGAAAATAAACTATTGCTAAGAATAATTAATTCATGCTTAACACCTTTGTACAATAATGTCATCAGCCACCTATCTATACTTGTGTACATTCATACATGCACATATATATGCACGAGTTGTATATTAACAACATATATAACATATATGTCTCATATAAGTGGACACATACATACGTCTAATTCATATATATATGTATGTATGTATATGCATGCAAGTATAAGTAAATGATATATGACACTAATGTGCCAAGGCATGGCAACATTACAAGAAGTTATGAGATCACTTACCAAAAGCTATTACATTTTAATTAAATGTTTAGTATTTTCTTAATTGCACACAATTATTGACTGAGTAGCTCATGGTAGTCCTTAACATACTCTTGCTTGCCAAGCTATTTTACTCCTTAGCCTTGGTGGTTAGGTTTCATCGCTGTCGACTCCTAGATGAAGTGGTGTTCCTTGCCTAACTCCTTTCTTGGCAATGCTTCCCCCCTTCGATGTGCTCCTGCAAGAAGAACATCCTCCACAATAATAGCATATTCTTCAAAATATTCAAAATTATTCTAACGAGCTTTTAATCATAAATCATAACGGCTAACTACCAACTTCCCAATATTTAAAGAATGCAATATAACAACATCTTAAATTGATAACTAACATGTCATCTTCACATGAAATACTAACGATTCACCACCTTACTATTTCACATGATCATAACCAATTTTAACTGTCATCTGGCTTTCAAATCAAGGACAGCGGCTATATGAGCAATTTAAAAATTAAGCAAAAATTGGGATTTAACACACACACCCAGTTGGAGTTTGTGAAGCTTAGAAGTTTGTTGATACTTTCATAATGCATTAGGCATGGCCATGGATTTGTCCAAGTGGAGAGATGTAAGCCAATATGTTTTGATCAACTGATGAGGTTATATGTAAGCCAAATTCTCAGTCTAGTAGAGGAACTAATGATTTGTGAAAGAAGATGAGTGACAAGTACCCTTAACTCTTGTACTCTTTCCCATGCCTTGTGCACCATTCAATAGGGTTTGTTTGGAGCTAATGTAGTTCTATTTGTTCTTGTGTCTAATGCTGAATTTTGAACGATAGATATCAACAAAGGATAGTTGCTATGTTCTAAGTTACATTCCTTATTAATCTTTGTCTTGCAATGGCCTCCATGAGCCTTTCTTTCTTCTCTTCATTGGTTGATGGAGGTTCCGTCAAAGGCCTTTCTGCATGGCATTTTGGATTTATATCGTAGGCTCCAATATGCAATGGGCTCTTTACAATGTTCCTCACCATGTCACAATGGAGCTAATATGCTCATAATATTCAAAACTACTCTCTACCATAATGATTTGTTTCATCTATTCAAGCATGTTGTCAAATGACTCGTATATCTCTCCAAGACTAGGAGAGTCAATTTAGTATATCTTATGATCTACACAAGATGTGAGATGAAGGGGCAATTATGTTTGAAAAGAAGGAAAGTAATTTACAAGTTGAAAACTTAGAAAAATAAATAGTATCCATATGTTTGATGAACTCCCTCTATGTAAAAGTGCTAAACAAAGCAAGTGAGGTGTTATGATTGTAGGTGAACATTTCCATGAATATAGCTTCTAACAATACCTTCACACTATATATCTTCCTACAATCGTTTAATGTGTTGTTCAATTCATGTAGACAATGAATGATTTAGAAAATGTGCTTGTAAACACCCTCCATTATACCAGCTAACCTACATACATGGGTTGAAACTGGGACTACATACTATGGCATCCTTCAAGAATTGAAATTATAATTTTGCATTTTTGAGTTTTCAGGGTAGTTGTGAGACAGATCCTACCTTGTGAATGTCTCTGCAGTGATTAAGTTCTCATGTCATCATGCTTCTTCGTCAAGCTCCTCCTCTCCTTGTTGACGTTCATTCTTCATCGATTAGTTGCTCCATTATGTTCTCAATCCTTGTTTGATGCTCCTGTTTCTTTACATGTTCCTAATGTCTCATCTGCATTATTCTCGTATGTGTTCTTATTCATATTATTCCTAGGTGAAGTCTATGCAAGTTATTATGCATCGAAGAATATGCAGGTTTTGAATACTCTGTTGCTATCTCTTGGTGTCATGTATTGGTTGACTTGGCACCTTGTGCGAGTCATCCTCCATGCTGGCTGTCTTATGTTGAGTACTGCTGTTTTGGCAATATGCAAGTTCTGTTGTTAATGCTGGGTTATTTTGAAGTCGATGGTTTCCTTTGGCAGTGTTGGTTCTCTCTTTATGGTAGTCAATATTCTTAATGGATTGCCACATTAATAATCTACCTGTTGTTACGTTGCCTTTATGAGGCGATTGGTATGTAATGTTTTCGTTATCCATCAGGTGTAGTCATTTGGTGTGGCAAATGGTTATTTTTTTTTCTCTATGCAATACCAATGATGTATTCATAATGTTTTGTGTAAAAACTCTATTTTGTGATCATATCAGTATCTTCTGTGTAATGCCAGCAATATACTCTTTATGTTCAGAGCAGTGATAGCGATTGCTATTAATCAAGCATTTTCTAAGTGATATTTTTGTGTGTAGTCTGATTTTTATATCAGAGGTTTGAGGAATTCCAGTTTAAATTATATCAGCCTATTGATTGTTGATTGAAAATGTTTCGTTCATTAGCAGTATTTTTTAATTGCTCAGACACCTGAGTAAAGGCATTATTGTTGGTGGGTTGGGTTGTTGCCCTAATTGAGGAGGGTTTCCCCAAGGTAATTCTTGTGTATTTTGCATTTTTGTTTTTCTTTCCTTACATGTTTCTGGTTCAAATTTAACATGGTATCAGAGCTACTATGAAGAAATTTCGATCTAGAACCAGAAGCATTCTTATACTGTTCTCTGAAATTGAAGATAGGCTAGATGGCTCCTCAAATTTTGCTTCATGGAAGCCCAGGGTTCTCATTGCTCTTCAAGAGAATGATCACTTGGATTGTTTTAATTTTGAAGTTGCAGAGACAATTGATGAAACTGAAAGAAATCAGTGGAAGAAGAACATTATTATGGCTAAAAAGATCATGATCAATTATGTCAAAGATCATTTGATTCCTTTCATTTCGAAATTGGAATCAGCTAAGGAAATGTTTTAGACTCTTAGGGATTTGTACGAGTTTAATAATACCAACAGAGTTCTTGCTTTGAGACGTCAACTTCTGCACGTGAAAATGGAAAGGGGTGATTCTGTAGTGTCATACTTTATGAAAATTACAGAATTGAAGGAGCAACTTAGTGTAATTGTTGGGACATTTTCAGACAAAGATCTAGTCATGCTTGCTATGAATGGACTTCCCTATTCTTGGGAATCATTCATTCATTGCATTAGTGGAAGAGATGAACTTCCTAAATTTGACAGGTTAAGGGCATATTGCATTCAATGTGAATGCAGAATAGAAGCAAGAGGAAATCGTTGTAAAAATCATCTTGAAGACGATCATGTTCTTGCAGCTCATACCTCGAAAAGGAAAAAGGAAGAGAAAAAACTTCAAGAGGTTCAGAGATAATTTTTTTGAATCTGCTCCTGACTCCTAGAGAGGAAGATTTTTTTTTTCAAAATTTAGTGCTTCAAATGTGACTAGTTTGATCACATTGTTAGAGATTGTTATTCTAGACCAAAGACTCAAGCTACTACAACAATTGTAGAAAATTCTTCTCCCCAAAAGGAGTCAGTTGAAAATTCAGAGGGATTCTTATTTATATCTGCTCTTTCAATCAATATTTCTACAAATAGTGATACTTGGCTGATTGACAATGGTGCATTTCATCATATTACTAGATACAAATAGCATCCTCTGAAAGAAAAAGATTCTCATCTTCAAGTCATAATTGGTGATGATGTAAGTTATTTAGTGAAGTGTGCTGCGTCTTTTAAATTAGATTCTGCAGTTCCTCTTCATCTAAGTGATGTATAATTTGTATTTGGCATAAAGAGGAACCTGGTTTCTATACGAGCATTAGAAGACAAAGGGTATCATGGTGCTTTTGCTGATGGTTAAGTCTTGGTGTGGAAAAAGAACTGTAATATTCAATCAGCTCGTGAAATTGGAGTTTGCCATGATAGTCTCTACAAGCCTTCAGCTCGTCCTTTGCATGCACTTGCTCTTAATACTTCAGACTCAAATGAAGTTTGGCACAAGAGGTTTGGGGATTTAAATTTCAGAGCTTTAGCCACTATGGAGAAGGCTGTAGTTGGTCTCCTGAAGCCTCTCAAAATCATAGAGGAAAAGTAGAGCTAAAGATATTCTAAAATTAATTCATTCAGAATTATGTGGCCCCATGTCTGTTGCTTCTCTTAGTGGTTTTTGGTATTATGTTTCATTCATGTTATTGTTGGATATGTTTTCTTAAGTCAAAGAGTTTGATGAGGTGCTGCTCCTCTTCAAAGAATTGAAGGCACTTGTTGAAAACTTATCTAACAAAAGGATTAAGATTTTAAGGTTTGGTAATGGAGGAGAATATGTGTTTGGTATATTTCATGATTATTGTGTTGGTGTTGGGATTAAGAGGAAGTTTTGTGTCCCCTATAATCCTCAAGAAAATGGTGTTGCTGAAAGGAAGAACAAAACAATTATTGAGGCAGGAAAGGCAATGATTCATGATCAAACGTTTCTATGGGTGAGGCATGCAATGAAACAGTTAATATTCAAAATCGTAGCCCTCATTAGTTTCTTGACAAAATGACCCACGAAGAAGCTTTTTCAAGTATCAAACCAAACATTAGTTACTTCAGAATCTTTGGGTGTCTAGTTAATATTCACATTCCGAAAGAGAAAAGATCAATATTAGAACCATCTGGAAAGAAAGGTATTTTTTGTCGAATACTATGATTCTTCAAAAGCTTTTAGGATTTATATTCTAGGTCAAAGGCAAATTGGAATTGGTAGGGATGTTACTTTTGATGAAAATATAGCTTGCAAAACATCTAATGAGTCTTATATTGAAAATGATGGGGAAGATTTTGAGCATCCTCAAGTCTCAGCAATGCCTGATCCTTTTCCATCTTTTGAAAGTTGAGGGAGAATGTAGAGTGAATGAACCACTTGATCCAATTGATCCTATTGACCCTATTGATACTTTAGCTAGTCTTAGTTTTACTTTAGCCATTAGGAAGAGTATCAATCAATCATTAAAAATGATGTATGGGATATAATTCCAAGGCCACAAGGTAAATCCATAGTTTCTTCTAAATGGTTGTCTAAGATTAAACATTCTGCCGATGGAAGTGTAGAAAATATAAAGCCAGATTGTTGCTAGAGGCTTATCACATGGAAGGTATAGGCTATGGAGAAGCCTTTGTTCCTGCAGTTTGCTACACTTGCATGAGAACAATCACTTTGATTGCAGCAGTTAAGGGCTGGAAACTTCACCAAATGGATGTAAAAACCAGCTTTCTAAATGGAGTAATTGAAGAGGAATTTTACATTGAGCAGCCATAAGGCTTTGTGATTCATGACAGGGAGTCATCACATGTTCAAACTGAAAATAGACATTATATGGTCTCAAGCAAGCTCCCCGTGCTTGGTATGAAAGAATTGATCACTATCTTCTAAGTTTGGCTTTCAATAAGATTGACGTTGATCCAAATTTATAATTCAAGGTAAATGATGATGACAATCTCATTGTTAAGTTTAAGAAAGAACAAACTTAGAATTTTAAATGAAAGATTTGGGCATGTTTCATTATTTTCTTAGACAAGGTATGGCAAATATCAAATGAAAGTATTCTAAGTCAAGGTAAATATGCAAGAGATATTTTCAAAAGATTTGGAATGTAGAGTGGAAACCTATAGTCACTCCTATGGAAGCAAATTTGAAAAAACTACATGAGGATGCAACTGTTTTAGGTTTAGTTGACCATACCATGTACATGCAGCTGATTGGTTCCTTAATGTACTTGGCTACCCTAAGACGTGATATATGGTATGCAGTGAACACATTGAGTTAGTTAATGTGTGAACCAAGACAAAGTCATCTTGTGGCAGTCAAACATATATTGAGATATGGTTGTGGTATAGTAGGATATGGATTAAAATATTCCTTAGGTGTTGAGATGAACTTACAGGGATTCTCTAAGTCAGATTGGGTAGGGTGTGTACCTAATAGGAAGAACACTTCAAAGTGTTGTTTCAGTCTTTGGCTTAGCCATGGTTTCATGGTGCAACATAAAGCAGTCTTGTGTGGCTCAAAGTACAACTGAAGCAAAACACATTGCAACATGTATCTGCAAAAGAAGTTGTGTGGATTCGTAAATTATTTGTAGATTATTTGGAGAACCTTTGGAAGCTACAAAAATCATGTGTTATAATTAAAGTTGTGTAAATCTTTTAAATTAATCTAGTGTTTCATGATAGGTCAAAACACGGGGAAATCAAACACCATTATTTAAGGGACATGGTTCGAAGGAAAGCTACAAAGCTTAAGTACATTTTTATAGAGGGGTAGTTTGCAAACGTTCTTACCAAGCCACTTCCAAGAGTAAAGTTTTGCTACTTTTAGGACAAGCTTGGTATAGTGAAAAACAATCTTGTTGCAAGACAAAATATAAGCTTTAGTGATTCTATGCATTTTGTTAATGAGCTCTTCTTTGTGAGAGAAGTTTGAGGTGCAATCCCACAATCCCTTGTCACTTAGTTCTTTTCTGTGAGAGAAGTTTGAGGTGCAATCCCTTGTTAATGTGTTCTTCCTTGTGAGAGAAGTTCGAGGTGCAATCTCTTGTTAATGAGTTCTTTGTGAGAGAAGTTGAAGGTGCAATCCCTTGTTAATGCGCTCTTCTTTGTGAGATAAGTTTGAAGTGAAATCCCTTGACCCATGCTCTGCTAGTAGGCATGATGGAAGATAGGAGTGTGACTTCATGACTTTATTATATGCTTCTTTGTTCATCCTCTATAAGGAACTATGGTGAATATTGTTATATTGAGATAATTTTTTTTATCTATGATGAAAATTATTGTTTACAATATCTTTTGTTGCAGCAAAATGTACTTGTCTGAAGATGGCACTATAAGGATCTCTCTCTTGCTAAGAGAGAGTGTTGAGTTTTCAGGGTAGTTGTGAGACAGAGCCTACCTTGTGAATATCTATGCAGGGATCAAATTCTTCTCATGCCGTCATGCCTAAATCAATACATGGGTTTGTTTGGGATGGGTATGACTATAGGTCTCTTGCTGTCTTGTACATGATATCTGTAGGAGAGGCATGAATAGTAGGGTTGGGTGGGCCCCTACTATTCTATGGCCATAAGGGGCGGGTGGCCCCTATTATTCTATTATTCTTGTTAGGTGAGTGTTTTCCTTGAAGAGCAGCTATCTAGCGGGAGTCGCTACGGTAGTATGCCAGTCTCTATGGACGAGGGGACAGTCATCGCGGGCGCAGGCAGCCCTCTACCATACCATTGCATTCTATTCCCTATTCCATGCCGGTGAAGCCCCGGGTGATGCCCAACTTATCCTCTATAGTGGGGGGTGGGGCCGGTTGCCCCTACTATTGTATGGCAAGACCGCCAAGAAGAATTCCCATAGTGTGGTTATGGTTGTCACTGTTGGATTGTTAACCTTTTTTTGATATGAAAAGTTTAATAAAGTCAGGGCCCCAATAAATCGCTAATTATCAGTACAAAAATATGCAATTAAATATTTATAGATCCTATACATACTAATTTAATATGTATAAAAAATGTAGGTTTAAACTTTATCAACAAACACAATGTAAAAGCTACTCTTGAAATATTTAAATACCCTATAAATATATATAAAGTTTAAACATTCTTTTTAATAAACTAATTACCAATTAATATTATTAGTTGTAAATTGCCATTATAATTATGTCTCTTAGAATCATTAATATTTTTATAGTTGATTCGTATATTCACTATTTTTATAATCACCAAATCTGTTTCCAACTTTCCATTCAATTTTTTGTTATCAGCAACGTTTTTTATGTTTTAGAATTAATGAACCTATTCCTTGCCTTTTGAGTGGCAATTTTTTAGGTCTCAAGTAATCAGAACATGAAAAATTCAAACAATACAGTAGTTATCTGCAGGCTAGGTAGATAAATTGAAGTTAAATACTGACTTTGTGGTTGTAACATGCATTATTCAGAATTGCAGAGAGAGCCTCAAATTCAGTTGGAAGACCTGGTGCTGACAAAACATCCTTTTCAGACATTAAGATTCTTCACTTTGGCTGTTTTGCAACATCTTAAACAGTTCTTTATATATGCTATGACACAAGGGTGGTTATTTCTCCTGATTGCTCTTTTGAGTACAGCTTTAGGAGTTACATTTTTGACAGTAAAAGGACCGCATGAGAAGGTATGCTGTGTAAATTTTTGTGTATGCAAAAGTCAAATATGTTAGTGTACTATTATTATAAGCAATTACTGGTATTAATTGATGTTACAGGAATATCTACAGTTTTTGATCTGTATATCATTTTCAGAGATGTTATGTTGATTGGAAGGCACATACTTCTTTATTAATCTTCCTTCTGTTGATCTTTTTTGTTTGACTTTAAAAAATAAAATTATCAAAGAAATATATACTTTTCCTACCCTGCTTTTTCATTCAATGTATCCATATAAATGTATGAGTTCTTAACAAAACCAAGTTTCCTGTAGCAGGAGTCTACTTGTCCTAAAGATCCTTGAATCAAGTTTCCTGTAGCATAACCACCAGATACCTGAAAATTCAAATTTTAGTAGGAAATACGACAGGTCCTTAAGTCCTAAAGATCCTTGAATCAAGTTTCCTGTAGCATAACCACCAGATACCTGAAAATTCAAATTTTACTAGGAAATACCACAGGTCCTTAAGGCACATGCACTCTGTCCTATAAAACTAAAATAAGCAAAACTGAAAGAAATTGTAAACATGTGTGAAATCCTCATAATCAGGACCTTCCTTCAGGGGATAAGAGCCTTGAACAACTTTACTCAAATTAGTCTGCTGCAGCATAACACATATTTTCCATTTCTCTTCCTTCTCCGTAAGGACTTAGGGCTTCTGGAAAGTAGTAAAGGCTTTGTAAACCTTGCTAGTAGATTTAGGAAGGGGCTCTGATATAATAGTTTTCTGCTTAAACATGATGGATGTTAGGTGGTGCTTTTTGATGGTGATGCTCTTCCCAAGCAGTTTTATTTCATCCATAGTTGTTTCTTTGTTATTGAGTCAAGTTAGCTCTTAGGGGTCCAGTTACCCATGATTAATTGAACCGTGCTATAGCTACTGTAGTAGTCAAAAGGAAGTGTTATGCTTGGGCATCGTGAGGGTTAGCAGGAATGATATGAACCGGGGGAATTTTTAAAGCAACATAGATAGATGTTAGTCATTAGCAAGGCATAGAGATTGAATGATACTGAGCATTTTACAAGCCTTTCTGAGAGTTGACGACTTCTGTTTACAGTGGGTTTACACCAGTGTTTAACTGCTTATAATCAAGAGGTTGAGGATAGTTAAAAATTCTTAGGGTCATTTTTCTCAGAGCTCATTGGAATGGAGGTACAGTTTTTTCCTAGCACACCCAAGTGCAAAGGAGACTAAAATGACTCAGCCTGTAGAGAACAAAGCAACACAGCTAACTTTAGGCTTTTTAAGATGAAAAAAATTAAATCTGTGACAGGAATGGCAAACGTGTAAGTGAGGTCCTAAGTAGGGAAGGGTGGTAAAAAGAGACTGAAAGAGAGACTGCTTTTCACAGGTTCAAATCAGGAGCCTTTGAAGGTCTTCTAGAGGAGAATGAGCAAGTTTACTGCACTGCAAGTGAAAATGTTTCAGAGCTTTTTGTAGAGCAGAGAGAATGGATGTTCAAATGATTTGAAAGAGAGACAAAAATGAGAGGAACAAAGTGAAAACCATGGAGGTCTGGAAAGGATGCATGGAAGTTTGTCGTCATTAGATTAATGTCAAATCTGAGATCCAAAGACCAAAGCACCAATTTATTACTTGTAGTTATGGCATAACCTGATGTAACACAAAAGTAAATCTATAATCATAATGATGTTATCTAGATACTGTGGTAATAAATAATTAATAATGTATTAATAAGGGTAATAGCTGCATGTTCTATGCTTGTGCATTTGCTGCATACAGAGTAATCCTTTTATTAAAAAAATAATATGAACACAGGGAATATGGTATTTTATTTTTAATTAATGCAAATTTTAGTTGTAGTCAATCCTCGTATAAATCAAAGAAACAGTTTTCTAAAAATATTCTGGACCTTTAATGTTGCTGCATATTCCTTGGTCTGTGTTTCCTTAAGCAAAGTATAAAATAAGAAATAGTCTGGTAGTTAATTGTTTAGAGCAAACATAACAAGTTTTAGCTGGCGCCGGTGCTTATTTACCTTAGTAAAATGAAACGGTGTAGCTGACTGTTGCACAAGCTATAACACACACTATTGGAAATGTATGTATCTTTAGAATGTTAGCCTTGACATTATAAACTCCCAGATCTGGTAAATGTAATTTCCTTTGACATTGCTGACATTTTTGATGCCGTGCCTTTTAGTCCCTCTCTAGCTTGTCTGTGCACAGCAGGATTCTGATTGCCACCTGAGAATATGGACAGAAGTAAAAAGTGTAGATTTTGCTAATTTGATATCTAGATGTTTAACTTAGGCTTACACAGGATATGAGCTAGTTAAATTACAATAAATATCAAATAAAGATAAGACCTTACCTTCCTTTGTGTTAAAGAAAGGCAAGATACTATCTTTATTTTGTAGTTTTCACTTTCACGTGCACAATATCTATTGTAGATACAAAATTTTACTTTTACTGTAAGGATGATTATAATCCGAAATTAGAATCTCAGGAAAAATGAAACAAGTATAATACAAAAAGTTCTCAAATACGTTTAAATGAATGAAAATGCTTTCAAGGTTTGATTCTAAACCAGTGGGCATCAAATGTTAAAAGGAAAATAAGAGACAATACGTACCTTAGATGCCCAAAATTTATTCTAAACACATGCAGCAAAAATTATAATTATGAGTGCAATGCTTGATTTGTAGATAAGATTCGTTTGTAGGAGGAGCAGTAATATCCACGAGGGAAAATATCTTAAGCAGATAAACTTAAAATGTGATTTTAAAAGTCTTTTAAGTCAAATATCTATAAATTGCTAATAAATAATTAATAATAAATATTATCATTCTTAGATTTTCAAAATGAAAATTAGTGATAAGATTGTACCCTCCAAAGGTTGTATTCACTTTGATGCTCACAGGTTATGAATATTTTACAATTCTACATGATGTAGAATATGTATCTTAGATAAATGCTGAGTCCATCTGAAAATGTTTCTCAATACAGAGATGCAGCTTTATAAAGATTAACATGTACCATGTTGAATGTCATTGTTTCTGAATTCTTTTACCCTGCATCTGTTTACAGCATATGGATGAGCTTCTTCGGTATATCAGATTTGGGCTATGGTGGGTTGGCCTTGGTGTAGCTTCGTCAATTGGACTAGGTGTGTTTTCACTTTCTTGGTGTGTTCTGTCTAACCTGAAATAAAAAAAATGGACATAATTCCCTTTTGTGATGTGCATTATATATGTGAAGGGAGTCCTAATAACTGAAATATGCACTGCATTACATTTTGTCATGATACAGTTGGTGTTTTCTGTTGTCTATGGAGTAGAAGGTTGACTGACTGAAATGTGTAAAGCAATTGTTTTAATGATTGTTGGTCAATGTAACATTTTTTTTTCATTTAGATCTATGGTTTAAACTTACACTCCTTTGCGACTTCCTAATTGTTTGGATTTGCTAAGAGGGACCAGTTGAATGAATTAGGCATTCTCATGTGATTTAATGCATTTTTATAGCTGTTAGATTCTAAAGTGCATACAAATGGTTATGTTGTGCAAAATATAACTGTTAGATTTCAAAAGGCATACAAGTGGTTTCTAACTATCATAGAGGTCTCAGTGAACTCTGGTTTGAGTCTTTAACTGAAAAATGATGAGCTATAATACGAGTAAAGATGGGGAGTTGTGAGGATTTTTCTTATTTCAATATGAAACTGCTTCACCATTGTGTCTTTTGTATTGCTGTTTTGGTTTCTGTATACTAAGAGAAGGTTCTAGTGACTATTTCTTACATGGCACATTGTGTTGTTTCTTTAAATATCACCTACTTTGATTCTAACCAGTAACGGAAGATTTACTACTTCAACCAATGAGGTGCGACTTTTGAAAGTATTTACTTATATTGCTTCATTTTGTTTGTGCAGGATCTGGCTTGCACACGTTTGTGTTGTATTTGGGTCCCCATATTGCTTTTTTCACCATTAAAGCTACTCAGTGTGGACGAATTGATTTGAAGGGAGCTCCGTATGATACCATCCAGTTGAATAGAGCTCCATCATGGATTGATAAGTCCTGTGAAGAATTTGGCTCCCCATTGTTTCCTCAACTGCCTAATTCTGAGCGCTTTAGAACTCCACTTTTTAGCATTTTACCTCAGGTCCAACTCGAAGCTGTTCTTTGGGGATTGGGAACGGCTCTTGGGGAACTTCCTCCTTATTTTCTCTCACGGGCAGGTATACAGAAATTGTTGCTATTAGTTCCTGCGGACACCATTTTGAGATTGTTTTTTCCCTCTAGGCACAAGGTGCATATGGTGTTCACTTATAAAATATTATAGCTTCAGTATCATATAACCAATTTTAGTATTATTAATTATAGTTTAAAACAGCATTTGAAGCAAACAGTCGTGATAGTGAACTGGTTTCCTTTAACTATAGCAAGACATTTTGTTGAAGCAAACTGTCTTAATGATGAAATGATTCCCTTTATTTATAGCAAGACATTACATTTTATTGCATAATAAATATTTCTTTGCATTGCTTAGCTCTTTATTTATAGTTTTATACCCTTTGCTTTAAAATTGTTTAGGAGGTATTAAGTTTATGCTTGGAATTTCTTGCAGCACGCTTATCAGGTAAAAACATGGAAGCACTGGAGGAGTTGAATGCTACTGTTGCTGAGGGAAGTGGAACTTGGTCAGTCTGGTTGAATCGTTTGAAGCGATGGTCTTTTTCGAAGTCACAGCATCTGAATTTCTTAACCATCCTTGTGCTTGCGTCTGTGAGTAATGAATTTTTTTGGAAGAATGCTGAATTACTGGAGATACAAGGCTCACATGTCTTCTGATAACAGTCTCTCTTCATGCTATTGAAATTAAATCAGATTGTTGATGTTTTCTTTTGACTAACCTCAATGAAAAGAGAATTATAATTAACTGAAAAGGAGTCCTATGGTTTAATAATAATGTGTTACTGGGCATACATGATAGTTGTTATCTGTCTTTTTTGTAATGGTAGTGATTCACATTGCAGGTACCAAATCCCTTGTTTGATCTTGCGGGGATGTTGTGTGGACAATTTTCAGTTTCTTTCTGGGAATTTTTTACTGCAACCTTAATTGGAAAGGCTGTGTTCAAAACGCACATACAAGTATGATTCTGACTCCATTTCAATTTTATTTTTTTATGTCCATTTGAATGCATGTGGTGTATTATTGTCTTTACCTGAGGTAATGAATTTTGATTGAGCTCTAATTTTTAAGTGTGAATGTACAAGTGAAATTAAAAGTCATCCTTTACTTTCCAAGGACTGTGTCTTTGTCTATAATTTTTATTTTAATAATTTGACATAGAATCCCCATTAGTTAATGTTGTAGTCAAACTATCAAAACACACATTTACTCCAATTCTTTAGAGATAAAAGTTATGATTCCATTTTTATGCATGTAATGTCCTATTTTCTTGATCTGGAGTCTGTGTTTTAGTGCAAGAGTGAAATGCAAGAATTGCTTATACCAAGAACATTGCTTTTGTTGTATTTTTCATATAGTTTTTTGGGCTGTTCATTGTATTCTGTGCACAAGATCCCAAAGATGAGGTGTGACAGTTTTAGATTTTTATTGTACAGAGGATTGGTTGAATGTTTTGAGAATTGATTTCGTTGAACAGACCAGATAGCCTGTTGATATATCTTATCTTCGCTTTTAAGCTGATGAGTTGACCTGCTGATTAGACAATTTATTGATTAATAATTTTAATTTAATATTGTCTCTAGTGCAGGAGACTTTGTTGGCAAGTTACTGGTGTTAGCTTACTGTCATAAAGAAATGTTTATGCATATTTACTCCAATTCTTTAAGATAAAAGTTATGATTCCATATCTATGCATGTAATGTTGTTCTATTTTCTCGGTCTGGAGTCTGTGCTTTAGTGCAAGAGTGAAATGCAGGAATTGCTTACCAAGAACATTGCTTTGTTGTATTTTTCATTTAGTTTTTTGGGCTGTTCATTGTATTCTGTGCACAAGGTCCCAAAGATGAGGTGTGACAGTTTTAGATTTTTATTGTACAGAGGATTGGTTGAATGTTTTGAGAATTGGTTTTGTTGAACAGACCAGATAGCCTATTGATAGATCTTATTCTTCACTTTTAAGCTGATGAGTTGACCTGCCGATTAGATGAGTTATTGATTAATAATTTTCATTTAATATAGTCTCTAGTGCAGGAGACTTTGTTGGCAAGTTACTGGTGTTAGCTTACTGTCATAAAGGAAATTTTGTTATATTCCTCTGCTTGTTTGAATTGTTCTATTTTGGATCTATCCTTGTGGTTGTTTTTTTGATGTCATTAATCATATGACCTTAGCTGCACTTTCTGGATCGTGTCTGGTTTTGTGTAGAACTATCCTCATCTGGTTCAGTGACAAGTTAAATTTTTGTTGTTGCCAATTAAGGGATTGCATGCTGTGATAAATTTGGTACTATAACTGGATGGCAATATCAAATATTTCCTTTTATATGATTGATGATCAGGTTAACTTATAGATACTGAATATTGTGATATGCCCATTGCCAACAATTAGGTATATTGAAATTTTCAATCAAAATAATAACCAACTCAGCTTACTTCACATAGCTGATCTTAAGCATGTGATTTATTTAGAGTCAACAATAAAAGATGCTAATGTCTTGTATTTGAGGAACCTGGAAAATTTAGAGGAATAAAATAAATTAACTAGCTATTCCAAAATTATGTTGAAATATTGCCAGATTTCTTTTAGTAAAATCTCCCTGTTTTCTTTTATTTAATGCTATACATTAGACTGATTTTAACTATGCAGCCTTATCATCATTCCTCATCTCATTACTGAGGTCTGCAAATGTCTGCTTTATTCTACTGGGATTCATCCTAGTCAATGATATCTCTCCCTCCCCTCAATGCAACTGCCTCTGTTTGACGATCTAACTGCAAGTTATCAATTGCCTCTTACTTGGTGATCTATTGAATATGCTCATAACCTGCCTTAATTCGGTGATCTGCACCAACGAGATTCCCTTAAGGACCGAAACCCACTCGAAGTTTCACAACAATCAACAACTACCTTTCGATCCATCCTTGCGTGAATCCTCTGCAAGCGCAGGCTAGATCCATGTTCTGCCACCCAACAAGAAGTCAGCTAGGACTACACAAGTTTAGGAACAACGATCAGCTATAAATTTTCCATCACAGGAACAAAATCGCTCTGATTCCATTTGATGCAGTTACAGCTGGTGAGGTTCACAAAAGAACTGGCCAAACCATGCACAACAAGGGTCAACACAGTAGAAACAACTGGAAATCAACATCAAGTCAACAATGAACCAAAAACATGCCTGTTCATGCCTTCACAGTATCACATAATCAATAATTTACATCATATTTGCCCAACGATAATGCTTGCAGGATACTCTTGAATCTTATTTTGTAGTTTCCAATAGTTTGCCTTTGTTTCCTAATATTTTTGCCCGATGCAAAGATTGTTGAGAACCAAGGATGATCCTGCATCAAACATCCGGGGTGATTGAAAAGCGAGCCTCTCATTTTGCCAGGACTAAAGGAAAACCAAGTCAGTCTTCCTCTGCCTAAGAAGTCCAAGAAGAATCCTCCATTAGTCTGCCATTCCATTTGACAAGGTATTCTTTGTATTGTTGGTGCCAGGTGTTCTGTCCAATTCTGCTATCCAAAATCTCTTCAATCTTCTCCAGTTCTGTCCTCTGTGGCATTTGCTTTTCCCGCTAGTTATCTTCAGCCACTTATCTTCATCCTTATCACACTTCCTTATCTACAATTTAATATTCATCTTCACTTTCGGTATGGCCATCCTCAATGCTCAAATACTAGTTCCTATCAAATGAATACTGCTCCTCTTTCCATTATTGCACTGCAACATATGCAATAACGTCCTCTTTTAGAAAAGCAACCTCATTACTCAACCCCAACCAAGAAACACTTGTCTTCACTCTCACAACCTCTAGGTGATCTTGTAACAAATTAGTATCTAACCAAAACATCTGAGTTTGCAATTTTCCATCAGTAGCTGGATTATTCTCACCAATGAAGACCTTATACAAAACATTTTTATACTTGTCGACAACAGTGTCATCATCAATATGACCCTTACCATCATCCTCAACAACATACTCTCCAACTAATCCAACTAGGTCATTATATCCAATCAAAGGAAAGTCTTTCCCAACCTCAACAATATCAACATCTTGAGTCATATACTCCCTAACATGCTCAACTTGTTCATCAGACTCAATCAACTGCTTAGGAAACTCAATCACATCGATATCTACCTTATCTACTTTGTCCTTAGAAGCTTCTCTCATACCTAATGTCAAAAGTTTCATAGACATGCTTACCTCTTTTACCTTTGTCGTTGTACTCCTTGGTTCTCATCTTTTGCAATCGCGACTGGATCCACATTGTGCCACCCAACAACCCATCTAAGACTTAGCAAGCTTAGGAACAACAATCCCCTATAAATTGTCTATCATAGGAATGAAACTCGCTCTGATACCATCTGACACAGTCATGGTTGACACGTTCCCAAAAGAACCGGTCAGATCATGCAACAAGAGTGAACATAACAGAATTAACATTAACTCAACAATGGACTAAAAACATGCACATATTGGCCTCTGCATTATCTTAGAACGACAAATTTAGATTATATTTGCTCAGCGACTTGCTGGTCTACATTGGAAGGCGCACATGCCCAATTACATTTAGAGATCCATATTCATCCTAGAGGCTAACCTCCTCAAGACCAGAATTCTTAGAGTTGCCTACAATGATTGTCAATTTGTCACATTGAACTAAATACCCCACAAAAGACCTAAAGATTCTGGTTGGCTCAAATGATAATTACTGAAACAAGAATCATGTCAGCTCCCACATGAGAATTCCTTCGATGAATGCATAACATAACGTGTGGACCTAAGAGAAAGTCGGCCAAGGGCTAAGGGACATAGAATGATGTGCTGGTCTGGTCCACACTCCATGAAATTGCTTCATGGTGTTTTGGTGAATCCAACTAGCCATTGCAATTCAAACTACTCTAGAAAAACTGATGACTCAGGAAGCGATAACTTACTGGAAACTCAGCCAAACTATTGGAAATTACAAAATAAGATTCAAGAATATGTCCACAAGCAGAATCTAGCTCCACAACAGAGAAGAAAGACTGAAATTGAAAATCCAATATCTTTGATCAATGTAAGATTGCCAAGAACGAAGGATGCTTCTGCATCAATATATATGTTACTGCACCATCATCCTCAAAAAATGGCCCTTGGACTGCTGCCCCCATCTTGGAAATGTTGTGAACATAGATGATAAATGGTTTGAGTAAAATAGTGTATGTTACTGTAAACAACTAAAATAGCAAGCATATTTGCTCATGGACAATATTGAACAATCATAGATTGAAACAATAAGCTATAAAATTATTAAGTTCAAAATTTGCAACAATATATCTGCCCTGAGATACAGCCATTAGATAGAAACTAAAGCCTATGGACAAATTTTTAAAATTGATAGCTATCGTCTGATTGTGGGAAGAATTACCCTTGCTCTCAAAAAGTAGAATGTAACAGTCACATTTCACAAATTTTTAGAATCATTTTCCAATTATATCTTTGATATTCATATTCTATTAGAATATTGTAATGTTTCCTTAATGGTCACCTTAGTCTTCAGTTTATTAGATAGTTTCTATTTTGTCTATAGTTTACAGTTGTTTCATAATTGAACATCGTCTTTGTAAATCTGTATAAGGAGTTGTCATAGCAGTGTGGGTCGATGAGATTTTATAAAATTTAGCGAACTTTTAAAGAAAAATTCGAGCCCCTTCTGATTTGGAATTTTTTCCAGAATTGTGTTCTTCGGATTTTTGAAATAAAAATGGTTGGAGGTATTTATATGAGAATTTTGTGGTTAGTTTTTGAAGATTTTTGCTGGAAATTGCAAGCCTGGTCAAGAATTTTGAGTGTGTGATTTCTTGTTTGAGCAAAAGGCTTTGATTTCTGAAGGTTGGTGTACTTGCATGTGCTTTTTGTGAGATGCATGCTCTTGCATGTGCTGTTTTACCCGCTAAGTTTCATGTGCTGTTTTACTTGAACCAAAAATTGTGGCGATTCATGCGATTTTATGATATGAAACATGCTGGGCGATTTTTGACAAGCCACTGAAACGGATCACCAATTTTTGTCCATGAATCGCCTGAATTGGCATGAATCGGCTTGTAAATCGGGCAGCTCAATTGGGCAACTTAAAAACATGAAAAAATACAACTTTTTTTAATAATTTGTTTTAACATTTCTCTTTCTTATAACCCCAGGAGGCTTTCTATTTGTTGAGTATGACAAAAAGAGAAAACTAAGAGATAGACTTGAGCTAGAGCTAGAGCAGATAGACTTGTTTTTGCATTTTGTTTTTTCATCTTACATAAATTTTAAAATTTGTGATTTGATGTCATTGATTTTACGGATCTTCATCGTGCATACATTTATGATTTGACAACATTTATAATTATATATATCCATGTCATATGATCCTATGTTTTCTATTTACTTCAGCTACAAATTACAATTTACATTTTATATATGTGATGGTTTTATCATTTATGTTCTTTGTTTATGTATGTTAGCTTCTTTCTGATGATGTTTTAGTGTTTCTAAGTTATATTCAATTAAGGGTGCATGAATTAAGTTTTAAATTGTTAAAATCTCTAAACTTCAAGGGTTTTTTTTACTTTGCTTTGCTGATTCATAGCTGATTTCAATCTGATTTACGAGTCGAGCCGACCTTGCCGATTCTGAGTTTTGGTTCTTTGGTTTTGTCGCATGAAAGTTTCTCTAATGGGTTTTATATATTTTTTTCCCTTAAAAAATTATCTGGTGGGTTTATAATTTTGTATGCTGTTCTGTGTTTCAGATTCTGTAGTCTGCTTTTGATCAATTTTCACCTCAAAACTGTCAGTTTTTTTTCTGATTTTCTCCTAAACAACTGGGGCTTTTTGCACTCAGTTGTGGGATGTAGGGCTCATCTTTTAAATGGATTTGACATTTTCCCTTAAAATCGTGGTATGAGTTTCATCTTGGTGTCTCTGGCTACAGGGAGTTATACCTTTGTTGGTGTCTGTTGGCATCTTGGTCATTTACATTTTGCAGATCCAGGGAGGGTCTCAGAAGCTTCAGAATGTTCCGAAGAATTAGGGACTAAAAGACAACAGTTAGATGATGATCATTAAGGGAGGGTATTAGAATATTGTAATGTTTCTTTAATGGTCATCTCTTAAATTATAATTTTATTAGATAGTTTCTATTTTTGATTTCCGTTGTTTCATAATAGAACATTGTCTTTGTAAATCTATATAAGGAGCTTTCATTTACTCTATCGAATACAACAATATCATCGATTATCCATAACAATTTCTGTGCAAATTGCTCAGATTCTTAGTAAGCTGTTTCCCTGTGTACAATTTACACTTTTTATTGAAATCATAATTGTAAATACTGAATGTCTGCAGATCATTAGGAGTGTTTAGTTTTTTACATGGTAAATTCTACCCTGATGTCTTCCACTTACAATCCATGTTTGCAACTTGTCTGTTTTGTACTTTCAAAGTACCATCTTTTTTCAAAACATTGTACACATCATTGGGTATGTTTTTATGTTGGTTAAAGTGTTTTTCTATGTCCAGTTCGCTCTCATTTTCATTATTACTTTTGTAATATCATTATTGATTTTTGCAATGAATCAATTTTTCTACTGTATACACTATTTATCATTCTTCAGATACAGTTTTGACCCGGCCATTTTAATTTTTGCAATAATATGACAAATACGGTCACCACACATAGTTGATGAATTCAGTGTCCTCCTTACTGGTACAAACATTTAAATGATAAGTAGGATTAATGTGAAATGGATGATACTGTTCTGGAATTAGATTTTATTCAGCTTGGAAGTGCAAATAATGGAAATTGTCATATCATTATCTATTAATTGCCTTTTGCAAAAAATCTTTTTAAATGCTGTTTTTATTGTGGCTTTGACAGACTGCTTTTATCATCTTGGTTTGCAACAACCAACTGGTAGAGTGGGTGGAAAATGAGTTTATATGGATACTAGAGCATATACCAGCACTATCGCACATTCTACCTCATCTCATGGAGAAATTGCACACTGCAAGGGAGAAATTTTATCATCAGGACATTATACCAACAAACAAAGCAAAGGTCTTTACTGTTTGCTAGCCTTGGGAAATTTGAGAAAGAATATTTCTTGTTTCTTTGATTGTTCTGATGATTGAGATTTATATTAACTTTTTCTTTGATAAGCTCGATAGTCTTTAATCTTTAGCAGGAGCTATGATTATGCATTCCACACTACAAATTATGGCCAACAGGGCAGGGCACCTCTGAGACAACAAAACATATAGCTGGATTGTAGAGTTAACCACACTAAATATAAGCGTTTGCAAATTTTGTCATAGAATTATAATGGGGCTTAAAGAGAGATCAAGCAATCTACTCATACACTTCTATACAAGATGTGTAAAGGTAGAAGAGGTAGTTCACTCAACAAAATGAAAATCCATACCCTGCTAGGTACTATTTAGGATCAACCAATATTGATTGAGAGTAGTTCACCCAACAAAAAGAAAATCCATACCCTGCCAGGTACTATTTAGGATCAATCAATATTGATTGAGACATTCATGTCAGACTTTAGATGGTTGATAATATTCTGAACTTAACTCTGTCACAGGCCAAGAGACCTTCACAGAGACAAAAATAATCCTGATCATATTTTAGATTCTCAGCTATAAGTGTCAAACTAACAATTAGATTTATTGAAGCACTAGCATGTTAAAACAGAAAGCTAAAAACAAAATTGCTCACCAATTCATCAAGCCACACAGATATTAAAAGGTGGCACAGGGGTTTAGGGCTTAAACAAAAAACCAACCATATAATTTATCAGGAGCTTTAGAAGAGTAACCAAGATGTGTAAAATTAAGCATTAATACTGATTTTGACAGTCGTGTGAACAATAGCACCAAGGCTACCAATCTTGAATTGCTGATTTAAAACCTTAGATGCATTATGATCATCTATTCCGCTTTGTCCCATCTTTGCAGCGCATATTCAAGCATTGATACTTGTTTGTCATGATTGTCAGTAGATACTACCATCAAGTAAGAAAGAGCCAGCTATGTCCAAGTTGATAGGGTTTTCAGGATGGTTGACCGGAATAGAATGATACACTAATAGTTGAGTATTCAGATAATCTCTCAGTAGGGTTACATTGCTCCAGAGGACTCACCTTGGGTGTCTCTGTCTGACATATGTATGTTTGAGCAGATATAGCATAATTTCCTCAGCGTTTACAGATTTATAGCCCATTTAAGAACTCAGTCTCTCAGCTGTTAGTTTAAAATTATCCATGTTGGCTTTCCAGAGTTCTGGAGTGGTTTCATAAAAGTAGATTGCAGAGAAAGAAAAAGAAACTTGAAGAATATACAGAGGGTGGTGATGCTAGAGAAAGTAATTGTGAGGTTTTCTGAAGCTACATGGTATCGAAGCGCCAAGTTGATGTTTTCTTTTATGTTCCCAGACCCAACTCCAAACCGGCTGAAATATGAACCGGCTGAAATATGAGAGTAGTTTACAATTATTTTCACCACTGAAAGAAAGCCAAATTGAAAACTTAGTGTAACCTCTCAGTTCAGCAGTTTTTCCAGACGGACATTGAGATAAAGGCAAAATCCAATCTCTTTTGACTTTTATGACATTTTTATTTTTACTTCTTATCTCTTTGCCTCGTTGTGTGTTGCATCTCTCTCTCTCTCTCTCTCTCTCTCTCTCTTCTTGGTCTAGCTGGTCTGCAATTCTTTCTTTCTCTACTATCCTTCTCGCTCATCTTGATGATGGATCACGGAGTGTGATCCGAAATGTTGATGCTAAAATGAAAAAAACTTACACAATCGAATCCAGAAACAAAAATTGTCACTAAGGCTGATTATAAGGAAATTAATATGTGAAGCCATCTAGTTCATTTTGATTTGTTCCTTGAAAGATTTCCAATTCCGGTGACCGTAGAAATTACCCTTTGTTTCAAAATCTGAATCTATGACTAGCGTTTGTTACCACTGAATGATCTTAGCTGAATTCCGATTTCTTTTTTCTTTTTCTTGTTTTTTCAGTTTTTTGGGGTTTTTCGGAAATGAAATAATTGCATAACAAATAGAAAATAAATAGCACTTAAGAAATGTAAACATATGCTGCAAATTTTATCATTACTGAATTCTGAAATAGTACATACCCGAACCAACTAGCAACCTGATATATTAAATTCAAAGAGATCACTGCTAGTATACAATACTGTCTTAAACAGGGATCAACACCAGCTACAGGGAGATGCTCTGAGAATGATTCAACCTTAAAGAAATTGCTGCAATGAACCGTCCAATGCCAAAAGGAAGCTATGGTGTCCAATGATGAAGAAAAGTCTTCCAACCCCCACGTGAGCTGCTGCAATGAAATGCCTGTTGCCAAAAGCTGGCCGCCCAGCTGCAAGTGCGCTCCTACACTCAAATGACAATGCCAAGATAAATCTCCACCTCCTTTGTCAATGTGAATGCAACGAAATACAACTCCAATCACCAAGACCTGCTGAGGTTTGCGTCCCAGCAGTCCAGACTTGAGGGTTTCGTCCCAAGCCACAAAATCAACCTTCCAAAGCGATTTCACAATTCATGAGTTTTAAAATGCCAAAAGATAATGAACAATTAGATGTTCATTTTCCTTATAACTCTTTCCAAGTGCAAATTGAACCCTAAGTGAATTACACTTTGCACTTTATAATAAAATGGCATTTTCCCAAATAAAGGCATCCATGCTATAGGAAAAACGTTACTTTTATTAAAATGTCATAACTCATAGCACCAAAAAGTCTCCAGATAGTGAAAATAGTTTATAATAATTCAAGACCTTTCCAACAAGCTATAACACAAGGACACATTTGATCAAACGAAGCCATATTCCCCTTATTGCTCTGAAATGGCTATATAAATAGCCTTATTATAAATTATTCTGTAACTGATACCGGATGCTCCTAGAAACTAGGGAACACACATTGTCATTCTGAAATTGAAACCATGGAATGGTCCCTTGGAACTTCACATTTGGAAACTGCCACATCCTCCTAAAACGTAGGGATATCCCCCAAAATCAAGGAATTGCACCCAACTGGCTCCCAACTGCCTGTAAAGTCAAGCCTGGTCACGGAATATCCTGTATGAGTCTCTATCCACATTTGCTAGCCTACGAGACCCCCATGATAGGCTAACTCACATAACTCTGCTAGTCAGACTAAAGAGGGGACATGACATACTTATCTGCGAATTTACCCTACTTTGGTTTCAGTCTGTACAGCTTCAGGTTAATTATCATACACTTTAGGAGCCAAAGAGTGGGATTCGAAGGAATAGACCATCTTTTCCTTGGTTATAGAGTAAATCTGGTTTGTGTGAATTCATCTTGAAGTCTTCAAAGATCTTTCCAGTAGTCTCTACTTTTCAATCTTGACAGGATTGTTTGGGGCATATACATTGAGGTAAATAAAACGAACTTGTAAACTTAAGGTAACAATCCTGAGGCTGATCTAGATATTCTTACTAGAAGCAAAATCAAATGAGGTTGTCTATTTTCCAAAGCATGCCTGACACTCTTTAACTTTTACTTCGTTTTAGTATCTTGTATTTGACTAATGTCCCAGCTTAGTTTGTTCAAAGGTCAAATTAATTTGTCTATAGTTCCAAAACATTCTTAGGTGTCATGTGGCTTTCTCGTCTTACATTCTGGCACTATGCTGATTGTTCAAAGGTCAAATTGATTTGTCTATGATTCCAAAGCATTTTTAGATGCCATGTGGCTTTCTGATCTTGCATTCTGGCACTGGGATGATTGTGCAGAGGTCAAATTGATTTGTCTATAGTTCCAAAGCATTTAAATGCCAGGTCGCTTTCTGATTTTGCAGGCTAGCACTGTGCCAATATACTTTCTTTGTAGCATTCTGCATTTGATTCCTTTTTAATTTAGTTCGTCCAATGAAGATTAAATCAGATTTAGAACACTGGCTTTTATGCATGTCAGTCTTCCCTTATTTTGAGCATCCAAGCTGAATTTTCCATAACAAATTTGAAATTAGTAATTCTCAAGAGTACGAAACATATTTTGACAGAATTCTTAACTATCAGAACTCAGAATAAGCGTAGATGTTTGGCCAGGAACCTGACATTTGAAGAGTTCAGAGGTTGCTTTTGCTGCCATAGACAAACTAAAGCTCCCGTGATTGATACTGACCCATCACCTGTAACATACCCTACTAATTCTACCTTGAAATTTTTAGTTTTGATTCAACAACATTTTGTCAAACAGTTGGTGTGCAAAGTCTGATTTATAATTTCTGAGTTCTTGTTCAGATGTTATAATACTTCTCTGCCAAACAATGACCATATGATCTGAAGAATAGCAAGGACAAATATCTTGGCACTTGAACACTACTACAAATATGCAATGTAAAGAGTTCTTATGGACTGATCGTAAATGTTCCGTACACTTATTCCTCTATTCAAGATATACAAACTTCATATAGCTGTGTACAAAAGTGACTGAGTTTGTAGTGCAAAGACTGTTACACAGTGACTGAATATGCAAAACTCTTTATAATTATGACACCTATACATTCATTGAACTATTATAATCGGGTGTAGAAGAACCTGGAAATAATATGATCGCTGCTGTTCGAAATTTGAGGATGGATGTCCAGTTTAGCAACCCATCTAATAGCTGCTCGGTTAGGGTATGAAATATGACCTCCAAGTACACAGAATGAGGATTGTTCATGCGCACTATTCACATGCACTGTAGCAGCACTGTTTACCCACAAACCTGCTCCAAATCTCACCTCCAAATCTGCTGTCCATGCTGTTCAATGTCTGCAATGATATGCCTTTGGAAATGGAACAATTTCAATCTTACCTGTAGCTGAAAAATTGAAGCTGAATGCACACAGTATGAAGCTAATAGATCTTAAATCCCTTGACTCTGTCTTCCAAGAGCGAAAGGATTGTCACCAATGGAGGATTTCGTCTCCAAAAGCCAGCAACCAAACCAACCAAACTAAGCTTGAATTCATCAATCTCTTCATATCTCCACACCCCATTCATGGCTGTATATAAAGTCCTCTTAGAGGGTCGACCCCCACTCCACAAGCAATGTGGGATTAAATCTCATATTTGCATTTTAATATATTGTTTCCATTTATCACTTTAAAGTCCCAAGGAGATCATTTGGTGTCCCACTCTTGGGCACACATATAAATACAAAATATAATAAAGTAACCTTATAATATTAATTTAATTGAAGTTACTTTATTAAATAACTTCCGGCATTAAAATTCCATAGCAAATGATCTCGAAACACCACAAATGATAGCTCGTTAGAAAGAGCTAAGAAAAACACATCCAACCCCATCATCAAAATTATCATCTGGCTAGCCTGGCTGACTTACTAAAAATAGTAAGTCACATTGTAAATGCCTCCAAACGAACTTAGTTGGCCCCAGAACAAAATCGACTAGGCCAAAACACCACAAGATCCCGTCCATGTCCTTGTTAGCCCCCGGGACCACATAGAAGTAGGCTAACGACAACATATATCCAAACTGGTTAAACAGGGGACATTACATCACCTCATCTTAAGGTTGATCCTCCAACTGGTCTAACAGCATTGCCATATCAATGAAATACCTTAACAGACTGATTGAGCTATTACATGGTACACTCCTAGTGAATATACAGTATTTTCCTGTACAGGATACCTTGGAATTTAGATGTTCTCAAAAGGGATCATTGGTATTCAATCCCAATACATATGGAGCCTTTTTCCTGTATAGACTTGATGGTTTGCTATTTGTGAAATATGAACAGTTCTTTAGGAAGTGAGCATAATGATGATGATGCTTAAAGTGCAGTGGAATGCATTTATAGTCCTTTTACAGAGTCCAAATATAATTTCAATTTAACACTTAACCTTCTCCAGCTGAGTTTTATTTATGTCTAGATTCACATAGATCTGTATATGAGAAACCTTATTTTAGTTGATGGTGCAATTAGCTGTAACTGTATATTCCGGTTGCTGGTCCAGCTTACAAATCTTGTTTAATTACTACTCATTCCAAATTTTTATAGGAGAATATAACTCTGAACATTAGGAAGCTTTTGAACATTAGGAAGCTTTGGAAGGGGGCTGACACACGAGGGGAAAATGAATGTTCAGAACATCAGAAGAAATTTGGCATACTTAAAAATTGGATGGTACATTGTAAAATTAGATCCCGTCTTCTTTGCTTAGGAAAATGCACTAAAATAACTGCAGATGAGAGATTGAACATCCAAATCTCTCTTGGTTTTGTAATTCTTGCACTTCCAATGGTTTGAAGTTTTACTCAACAGTCCTTATAAACTGGCATATCGGGTCCTTATCGCCTTTACACCCAGTTCTGCTTCCAGCTTTCTTTTGAAAGCTTGAGTAGGGTCATTGTTAGAGATGTTCTGGTGTTAACTGGACAAAGCTTTCCTTTCCAAAGAGCTGCTTGGTTTCTGCTAAGGAAATAATAGAGATTCTGTGAAGTACCTGTCTTATATTCCTTGTGAAGCATTGCATTATAAAATTTTCGGAAGGTCCCAGAGGTCATGCTTGGTATGGGACATTTTGTAGAAGAAGCTGCCTCTGATTAGCTCTTGATATCCATGAAAAGCAAAACCTAAGTGACATAACTAACTCTTGTTGTGATGGAAATTGCCAGTTGATACTTGTGCATGAGACTATATTTCTCATCCTGGATTGTTTGTAGCATTTTGAATTTTTTGTTGCTCAGTCCTCACGTGTGCAAGGGAAACTTTTGCAGGGTAAAAGATGGAATTTCTCACTTGCGCTCATGTGGAATACATTCGTATGGCTTATGCTTATTTTCTTCTTCAACCAAATAATTACAGCAACTGCCCAGAATTATGCTAGGGAAAGACGGAAAAAAGAGACTAGTTCCTCAAAATCAGAGCAGGTTTCCTCAAGGCACTCAGGAATGCTGAATTCCTCTAATGGAATAGGGGATTTGAAGTCCGAATGAGGAAAATGGTCTCCAGTCTTTGCTACTAGCTCAAACAAAGGGAGGATGAATGTTAGGATTTCTGGCAACACATACAGAATAGAGTCGCCTACTGCAGTTATACAATCTCTCCTGAAATGGATACCAGCATTGATCAGACAGGATCTCCATTTATTTGTATAAAATGAATTGTTGGTCATTAAAATTTGATATGTTATTTATGTACATCGACTTAAATTTGCTCGATGTGCTTACTGTTGTTATTTCAAGGCAGTTCTCATGCACATATTGATGAAGGTAGGAAAGGCTGCGACTTGCACTTGTTTAATTTTTAATTGCCTTGAATTCAAGGTTCTTTTGAATCAATTGTCAAATACAAGATTTCTGTCATTCATTTGCACTTGGATTTGAGCTTTAATTTTAATAATCACACAAATCTAGTTAAAATGCAAGTTTTATATATTTACTGGGAAATTTATCAATTTAAATCCTCATCTAAAAGGACTAATGAAGGAGACTAAAAAAACTAATTTGTACGCCCCACATAGCATGGCTACTGCAAGATAATACTACAAGTGCCATGCTATAACGCCAGAGATGTTATGTATTATACCATGTTCTTTTGGAAGTCTGTAATTTATTGTCATTTTGCCGACTAGTATCATTTGGCGACTCCCCTAATTGGCCAAAGGAAAATAGGTCCCTCGGGTGGTTTTTAATAAATTTTGACCTACTACGCCGAATAGAACTTTTTCACCTTTGTCTTGGTGAGAGTTCATAAGAGAATAGATTTTGTTTTATTATTTAACAATGTAAACATTTTAAGTTGTTTGAAAAAACTCTAGGTACACTCTTGAGTGCTGTATATTGGCAATCTTGCAGGAGTATATTCAATTGAAAGCTATGGTCAACCTACAATTTTCTATATACATCGTGTTGTACTGTACCAAGCTACTCTCCGATGACCACCTCAGCAATGAGAAAAAACAAATACAAGGTAGATGCCCTCAGCTGTTAAATTTACCAACCTACAATTTTCTATATACATCTTGTTGTACTGTACCAAGCTACTCTCTGGTGACCACCTTAGCAATGAGACAAAGCAAATACAAGGTAGATGTCCTCAGCTGTTAAATTTACCAGCTTCCAATCCCTGATTGGGAACCCAGATTCATTGATTTACAAGTCTCAAAAAATGTTAATGCCTTTTGTTAGTATCTTGGGGACGTTACCTCCCTAACACACCCAAAATGTTGATTTTATATTAGAAACGAACATGACCAGCACAAAGGAAAAATCAATATACAGAAAACACAAGTAATTACCCTAGAAAAATCCTCCAATTTGAGTGAGAGAACTTGGTCACAAATATCACTTTATTGATGAATAAGCTGAAGTCTGATTTACAATTCACACAAAACTAAACTGCAATGACGAACTAACAACACTTCTCTCGAAATGTTTGTACACAAACCATGCTAATCTTTTCTAATATTGGTATCTCCGAGACAACAAAAAGAAACATCTAAATATCTATAGACAATAAAGAATGCTTCATACATGCCTCAACTTAAGCAAATAATAATATCAAACATTGGTGTGCCCAAAATAAACGTAGCCGAGACATATCAAACTGTCTCTCGATGTTGCACAAACTTATTAAATTCCCTTCCTCATGGAGAGTCGAACTCTTCATCATCGAGACAACGAAGAGAATTACGAGTTGAGTGTTTGTCTATACAAATAGAAAATTCCAAGACATTTGAAGTCTCTACGACTAGGTTACTTAAAAAAGGTGATGATAGAGGAACACATGGAATGATGATTGTGTTGCTTCGACTTCAACAACATATGAAGCAACAACACAATAGAAAGATTGACTTTACCAATCAGTTATTTAATTTGAATATGGAGAGAGATATCTCTTGCAACTATATCATCAATACTCCATCTTAGCTAGAGAGGTGTCTTTCCAAATATCTATGTCAATGGAGTTTCTCAACATAACACCTATAATGACCACCACTTTGTGGAAAATATTTTTATCATGAAATCTCTCAACATGATAGCGTCATGGAGTCATTCAATATGATGTACACCATGGGTACTTCGATGTGAGAAAAGGAATAAATATACTAGTACTCATCTTGGAGTCCCTCAATGTGATGTCTCATGAAGTCTCAACATGAAGTTCACCATGAGTCCCTTAAGGGCTTTTGGCTCTTATTTCTCTATCTTAGAGAAATGTGCATTTTAGCACATAGAAGGGGTCATTGATGTTGAGACTCCCTATTGATAAGAGCAATAGCTTTCCTTAACAACATTATCTCCGATGTAATGATATTTGATCTTAATGTGTTTGTACTAACATGAGACATTGGATTGAGAAAGAGCTTCACACATTTTTGATTATCACAATGAATCACAATTGGCTCCAATGCTTGACCAAACAAACTTGCATGCAATTTTCAAAGCTACACTTCTCGAGGTGCTACACATGTTGTAATGCATTCAATTATGCATTGCGTTGTGGCACTGAGGTTTGCTTCTTGCTATACTAGGAAATAGTGGTAGACCCCAAAATCAAGCAACATCTGTAGGTGCTTTTGTATTAGTTACACTCCTGATCCAATCAGAGTTAGAATAACCTTGTAATTTCAAATCTTCATTTGAAGTATATCTCAAATTGTATCCCACTATGCCACACAAGTATCTCAAGATATGCTTTGCTTGGTTATAGTTAGATGAATTTTATTTTGGCTCACACATGAATTGATTAAGAGTGCTTGTTACATAACAAATATATGGTGTATTATTCACTATATATATTAAAGTTTTAAGATGTATGTACATGTTGAGATTTGCCAAATTAGAACTAGCTAGATTAGGTATGGATTTCCAGTCCATCATCCCAAACCATTGCAAGATATCCTTGGTGTATTTCCCTTGACTAAGAATAATCTCATTAGGTCTTTGCCACACTTCCAATGCTAGGAAGCAATCCATAAGATCAAGATTCTTAATCTCAAATGCAAAGCCTAAATCTTTCTTGGATTTGACAATGAGGCTACCTTCTTTGGTAAGAATTAAATCATCATTGCAAATAAGACACTCTACTAGAATTTTTGATACTTACAATCATTTAAGTATTGGAAGCAATATAGATTCAAGAAGAATCTATATCTGGGATGCTCCCGTCAATTAGAAATGGAGAGACAACCAATCTATTAGGGAAAGCTAAGATCATGCTTACTATGAAAAGAAGTGATATTTTGATGACTTGAAGGATAAATGAAATGATTGCCAACACAAATGGTGTTATTAGTAGGATGATTGTAGAAATGAGGTCATATGTCTCTAAGAGGAAAGAGCCTAGAACTAAGAGGACAGGAAAAAATAAATTTACTGATTATCAATTTTTTGCCTATTAGAAGAGAACCAAATGCATTTATAGCAGGAGTTTCCATAACAATTTATTCACAAGAAGATGTCAATATTGAGAAATATGAACTTAAAGAGATGATAACTGAGTAAGGATATTCTATCATTGGGCTTATGACTATTGAACATGAACTAGAGACTACCGTACACAACCATTGGACATAGAGACCACCATAGCAGAAGACATACAAACATATGATAGCCTAGATGTGCAAGTTCTTGAGGAAGTTAGATAATTCAATGAGATATCTAATAATGTTGATAAACTGGATGAGATTAATCTCATTGACATTAAAAAAGGTACATCTTTTAGTGGGATAGAGCCATTGTTGGCAAGAGAATCATTAGAATCCCTTTATTTAACTGAGACTCATGGTCAAATAAATTTGGAGAATATAGATGAAGATGAGCTAATGAAGATAACAGTTCTTGCACATGCTAAAACTTAGGAGAAATCATTGAATAAGGAGGAGAAAGAAAACAAATCAATTTGTAAAGCGGTCTGATATTCTTGGTAAGGTAATGCCCAATATTCAAATTAACAGTAGTAATTCTCCACCAAAGCAATTATGAGTTATGTAAATGATTTTGATATTCAGTTTGAGACATTGCAAATGCATGCTTAAGAGAAGGGGCAAAAGGAGTTTTATACAGAAAGACACATGCATATGTGTTTTAATTGCTAAAATAATCTTTCTTTGGATAGTAATATAGTTTGTAATGCCCTGCCCAAAGATCCTTGGGTATAGGGATAAACATAGGCTATTTTTTTAAAGATAAAGGTAAAACATACTTACAAAGATTGCAACAAAAGACTAAACATTGAACGACCAAAGATCCCTAAGCATCACTACTTACCAATGCATTCATTTCCAACTACATGAATTAAGCATATAATATTCATTCCAAGATATAAGCTAACATTTATTACGGTATTCATTTTAATGCCCAAACACAATTTCCTAGGTGATTAAACCATACAAGTTCATTATCTGGTTTTAAACGCAACAACGGTGCAACGTCATAATGCTTGAACCCAAAAGCATTCGATAGGCAAACTTTTGAATTGGGAAGATACAACTCCCAACAGGTCATTGGTCTAACACTTTATGAGATAACTATTTAGGGACTCTAGTGGAGTGTAATTTTCTTGGCATGGACAAGCCCAAACTATATATAGTATCACTAAACTCCCTTTGGAGACATGAGTCAACTCTAATAGGAGGCATCATGTCGTGCCCTCAAATCAACTCCCGCAAAAGACTGATGATCGTATATGCACCTCATCCTTGAATCAGCTCCCTCAGGATGCTCAATAACTATATAGGTGTTCTCTTATCTTTACATTAAGTTTTATTATCCATTAGTTAATTTTGGTTCACTTGTTTAAACCTCTCCATGTTACCTTGTCAACCACCTGGGTAGATGAGAGAAGCCAATCCACATGTCTACCCTAGGTACTCTTGCTCATCAAATGATTAGTACCCATAGGTAATACAAATCCCCAACCCAACCCTCAAATGAACAATCTCTTAGCCGACCTATATCCAGGAGTTCGGTTCTCACAAGATCCTGTTATACGCACGTGCACATGTTATCCAGGAGTTTGGTTCTCACAAGATCCTATTATACACACACACCTACTCATGTGTAGGCACAACCAACTTCACAAAAACCAAAGGAACCAAAAAAACATATGCTAATAAAATGAAAGTGTAAAATTCAGTGCCAGACATATTCCTGGGAGCATGGATTCAACACAAATTCTAATGCACACAAATTAAGACCATGGTTGGATTGGAACCCTAGCAAACATTCCAAATCCACAACCAAAACTTGTGCCAATAAACACCTACAAAATCTGGGTGGCATGCAAAATGAGGCGACCCAAAAATTAAACTTCCTAGAATTTGATGAAATAAAAAATCCACTTGCTAAATGAGATCAAACACCCAAATCTCAAATGAAAATTGAGCTACGACCTCTCAAGACAATTCCAACAACATAACAATATGAAAACTTACAAATTAAAACACCCAAAGCATAGAGATGTTTGCCCCATCCAACTAAGTCGAATTAAACCATGGAACCATAGGGGAATACTAGCTCTCATCTTCTAATCAAATGCAATAAAAAATGGAAGCTAAAATGGAGTGAGAACAATAAAACAAGAAGGGCCTACCTTGCAGTCAAAAGGATAAAAGCGGGAATTGTAACCAAGAAATAATGGATTCACCAAATGCGATGAAACAGTCAACAATGCAAGATTTCCTTGCTATAAATTCAATGAGATGGACCTCACGACAATCCATTGAGCTAATCTCATCCAACGAATAAAATAACTTTTTCGCAAGAGGGTTTGAGCAATTTTGCCCCTAAACATAAAATGATAAAGTAAAAAGTGAAAATAAAAGAATACCTGATGCCAATATAAACACTTTTTCAAAGTGACTTATAATGCCCAAACACAATTTCCTAGGTGATTAAACCATACAAGTTCATTAACTGGTTTTAAATGCAACAATGGTGCAACATCATAATGCTCGAACCCAAAAGCATTCGATAGGCAAACTTTTGAATTGGGAAGATACAACTCCCAACAGGTCATTGGTCAAACACTTTATGAGATAACTATTTAGGGACTCTAATGGAGTGTAATTTTCCTGGCATGGACAAGCCCAAACTATATATAGTATCACTAAACTCCCTCAAGAGGCATGAGAACTCTAATAGGAGGCCTCATGTCGTGCCCTCAAATCAACTCCCGCAAAAGATTGACGACCGTATATGCACCTCACCCTTGAATCAGCTCCCTTGGGATGCTCAACAACTATATAGATGTTCTCTTATCTTTTCATTAAGTTTTATTGCCCATTAGTTAATTTTGGTTATCAGTTTTTTAAACCTCTCCACGTTACCTTGTCAACCACCCGGGTACACGAGAGAAGCCACTCCACATGTCTACCCTAGGTACTCTTGTTCAAATGGAGTGAAAACAATAAAACAAGAAGGCCCTACCTTGCAGTCAAAAGGATAAAAGCAAGAATTGTAACCAAGAAATAATGGATTCACCAAATGTGATGAAACAATCGACAATGCGTGACTTCCTTGCTCTAAATTCAATGAGATGGACCTCACGACGATCCACCATGCTAATCTCATCCAATGAATAAAACAACTTTGCTGCAAGAGGGTTTGAGCAATTTTTCCCTTAAACATAAAATGATAAAGTAAATAGTGAAAATAAAAGAATTCCTTATGCCAATAAATAGTGAAAATAAAAGAATTCCTTATGCCAATATAAACAATCTTATATTGGCCACTCCAGATCAGTGAAATCCCGTCGTGTTCCTCTTCGCCAGAGACACTTCTCTTGGAACACTCAGCGATAGAACAAAGCCCCTGGTTGCCCCCGTCCATCTCATTCATTGTTGTCCTTTTTCCCTTTGAGAAAGGATCCCTAAACACTAACCCTATTTGGGGTGATTCTTGCTCTCTTCTTCATCTTCTATTTTAGGTTTCTTGCTTGCTCTTTTGTCAGCATCATTTGGAGTTCCGTTTGGTGCTATCTTCTTGGTTGTAAGCTCCTAGTCGCGAGACTTGTGTTGTGGTCTCTTGTTGGACATTAATATTATCTTATCTTATCTTAATCTTAAGAGAACACATATGTAAAATAATAAAATTATGTGCTATAATACTAAATTAAAAACACACATAGAAAAACATAAACAACTAATAAAATACAAGATACACACACAAGATACTGATAAAATACAAGACACTCATTTTTATAATTAGAATTATTCTAAAAATAAAATTTAATTTGAATACGACTAAAATTAAGATCAACATAAGGAATCAAATAATAATAATATTTCTATATTTTTAAACATCTTATAATCTATTAAAATTTGAAAAAAATCATCATTCTTGTCATGATATAATATAATTAAAAATGAATATTATCATTAAATGCGCTCAAAGTGTCACCAAATTTGGAACTAAGATTATAATTCACTTCCAAGAGAATATGCTAAATTAGGTGGTCATAGTGTTTGATGTATAACATTTTTTTGTGAAATTTGAGATGACACTTTGTTTCTCTAGCTCTAACAATGCAAATTTCACAACATTTGGCCAAAAACTGTTGAGCCTAAGTTCACCCACACTTTGCTCGATGTATTCTTTTCCAAGACTTATTCATAGGGTATTGTCTCGGACATAAGGGAATCTAAGACTGTTAACCATTTTTTTCAACTCGTTCAACACCTTTTATCATTATATTGCATAGTCAACAACCATTGTGTTGGATTCATTTTTTTGTCCCTTCTGCCTAGAGTCTTTCCATCAACATATGGTTATTTTGGGGGCATTGGCCTCACATTTCCTCGAGGTATAATCAAAGTTGGCCTTCTTTTAGGGTTGGAATCCTCTTCAGATCCCAATTTTAGAATTTTTGCACTTTTTATTAACTAATGCATTGCTACAAATGTTTCATTTTACTATAAAGATAATATTTGCTCAAATGTTTTGCTCTAGATTCATCAAGTTAGCAAGGTGGCCCGGGGTAGCTCACCTTTAAGAATTACTTGATTAATGTTGTGGGTAGTCCCCATGTCTTGGGTTCAAATAGGGTAACTTGCTTCTTTGATGCACTTGGTTCTGCGGATGAGTAAGTGCATCTCCAAGGGGGCTAGGCTAGGTCACGAGGATACCTTGGGTTAAAAAAATAGAATTACTTGATTAATGTGACAATGCTACAAGTTTACACTATTGTGAGGGTGTTTCCAAACCATTTTGCCTCTCAGGCTCATTTTCTCTCTTATGGTTAACACACATGTTAGCATTTCTGTGGTCATCGACCCTAGTCCCCCATCTTGCCAGGCAACCACAACTACTCATCATAAGCTACTTGTCAATCTCTACCCCCTCATTGGGACTGCAAGGTTGTTAGCTTGTAGTGGTTCTAGTTAATCAACTTTAGATTCTTGAAGTTCTAGTTGGCTAACCTCTAATGCTTAAAAGGGGTTACGCTAACTAGAAGATAAGGGTAAAAATTAAGAAGATACGGGGTGGTCTATTCTCAACATCACCTTGGACAACAAGGATGTGTACATTTGAACACAAGGATAAAGAAGAAGAGGTGTGGTGTATTCCCGCTTGATGACCATACTAATGTACAAGGTAAACCAAATGACCAGAATCCAAATTTATTTGACTAGTGTTTTCCACACCACTCAAGCGACTTTAATTTACGTCATTATAAGTTTTCCAAGCTATGGATGTGTTATTCTAGAGCCCAATTATTTTTGTGAATATATGTATTTAGTTCCTACTTAATAGATTCTCACACACTTATTCCTAAAAAAAGATTAAATTTTAATTGTAGCATATTAAAAATAAAAATAAATAAAATTATTAAACAAAAAAGATTGTACTAAAATATATGAATGATCACAAATATATATGATCATTCCTATCTCCACGTTATATATTATTTGTTTAAATATGAAAATATTTTTATATTTAAAGATCTCTAGATTCAAATGTGAAAACATCTTTCTATTTTCAATACATCCTTGATAAATGTATGAAGTTGAAAGAAAGATTCTTATTGAACCGAATCCAATAAGATAAGGAGTAAGCTCAAGATTAAAATAGTAAACTCATACTCCATAAAATCAAAATACTTAACAGTATATAAATTAAGGAAAAAAATCTCAACAAAACCATTTCATTATCTTCACAGACAAGACCAACCGTCAAATTCAATCACCATCTTTCCATTTCTATGCAGGAGGAAGCAAAGGCAAATTCCAAAACCCTGGCCTTGAAAAGCTCGACCAGAAAAAGTTGTGCTTATGTAACCAGACGTCAACGTGACTAAACTATTTTTGTCTGTTGTTTACTTTATGGAAGGCGGATTATTGTATTACGGCCCACCATTCTCCATTCTCAACCATCTCTGTCGATTTAGTGGCTATATTTCCGCTGATTGATTTACTTGCTCTGTCGTCTTTCCATTATTAGTTTTCGCTTGGTCGTCCTGTCTGCTATGCATGCCCATTTCACAGGTACAATAAACAAACGTTTATTTCCTCGTACCCCTAATTTGAGGGTTTCTTGCTTAGGGTTTGTAACTATTTGCCCTACTTTAGGGTTTCGGAGCACCATGCCCTAATCTGAGGGTTTATTGGTTAGGGTTTGTAACATTTTGCCCTAATTTAGGATTTCGTAACACTTTGCCCTAATCTGAGGGTTAACAAGTTAGGGTTTGAAGCACTTTGCCCTGATCTGAGGGTTAAATAAGTTAGTGTTTGAAGCACTTTGCCCTAATATAGGGTTTGAAAGCACCTTGCCCTAATTTAGGGTTTGGAAGCTAGGGATACCTAGAACTTTAGGCTGTTTCGAGGGTTTCTATTGGTGACGACAATTGATTGAAGGGTGAAGTGAGAAGGGAATCCCATCGTGGAGGGGAGATGAATGGAGTTCAGAGTGTGAGACAAGCATAGAGAATGTAAGGCCAGTACCATCATGGTCTCTTTATGGTGGGCTCAAATTGTTAAAGAGAATTATGAGCATCTCCTCTTTCTCGCATGTTAGGTGTCATTGTATTCCCTTTTGGCATATGTACATTGTGCATCTTATCAAGAACATTTAGTTCCCTCTAGTCAATGTATGTTGGTCATGAGCATCTTCTTTATACTTATTGCATCATGGTACTAATTGTGCAGCTTTTTCTTGGGGACCACCTTCATGCCCTTTGAGAAAGCAACTTTGGAACATTTATTGTAGTCATCTTTTTAATGGAGGGTTCTTTTTAGCTTTTGACTATCTTGGGCAGCAATTATCAATACTTGTAATTGTGAAAGTTGTATGATTTTGCATTATGTAATATTATATGATTTTGAATTATGTAATAGTATATTATCTTGAATTATTTACACGGGTACAAAGAAACTAAGTTATGTTTTTTAAGATTTAAATTTAATATTTAATTTGGATATTGTGATTTATTTTCGTGAGTTGATTTGTATATTACATTAAAATATTTAAAAAGTTATGTACTCTTTATCTGAATGATGTTATTTCAATAATAATTAGAGAATATTAATATAGATAATTTATAACAACATGATTAAAGCACACATCAACATATATAATCTTAGATATCTTTAAAATGCTTTTTGTTTTCTATCTTTGTTCTAAAGTGATTGAATTGGTCCTCTAGAAATCCAAGGAGAACATGATTCTTTCAAATCAATAGATTATTTAAAGGATTTTGTAAATATTCTTGGTTCATTATTGAGATTTAAACTTTAGACTATAAGGCAAACAAAACTTGCCCACAAATTTTGAGCAAAACCATGGGTATCGTGGGATTTAGTATATAGGCCAAGTTAATTTCCAAATAGTGGGAGATTATTTTTGTGAACACATTTATAAACTAAATAGGAGACTAGGTTACAAATTTTGAGGCCTTCACCTAATCAAGCCCTAAAGTTGTATTATAAGAACAAATCAATTCTAGGATCTATAACATCTGTTATACCCTCTTCAAATCTAAGTATTATAAAAACTCATTAAGATCTTGTAACTGCTTTTAGATTGTGTTGCATATTTGGTGAGATTGCTAGATGTTGCTTTGGTATGTTGACATTAATGTTTTGTCATTGATGTCAACATAATCTTTGTTGTTGTAGACAATGCATTATTTTGGTATTTTTGTGTTGGTTTGGGTATTACAATAAAGATCTACATACGCTATTTTCGTTAGAGTTTATGTGTTGTCTGTAGTTGATGCTTATTAACTTACAAAGGTTTAGATGGTTGTTTGGATGAGTTTTGATAAATATTTTGGTTACAAATGCTACAATGTTCCTAAGTGCAAGGGTTGGGTTTTTGGTTCGATACGAACTAGTTTTGACAATTCAAAGGTTGCGATGTTGATATTATTTTTGTGCATTATCATTGTGTTTGCAGTTGCTATTACTCATGATGTTGAGTACATGAACTAGCTATCTTTTGATTTGACTGAGTTGATAGTTTAATGTTCTTAGTGTTCAACTCTAAAGATAAGTTTGGATTTCATGTTGGAGGTATTGTGATGGTTTATGATGGTTTTCAAGTTGCCTATTTCTATTCTTGAATCATGTGACGATCATGTTGTTGGTTCACATTGATTAAGGAGATTGAAATTGTAATTTGGTAGTGGGTGGATGTTTCTTCATTTAGTTCTTGACCAATTTGATGAAGTAACATGTTTTGGTGTTTGGTATTACATTGGTGATGGTGTGAGTCAAGTTTTGAGTCATATCTAAGTTCTAATCAACTTATTTTTTATCGCATGAGAGGTTGAGCATAATTGTTACATCTTTTGTAATGCTAGGTCATCTATTAAGCCTAGTGGTTAATTATTCTTTGTAATTGGTAGAAATGATAGATCGATTTAAATTTGTGAGTATTTGAGGAGGGTGTAAGGAATATGAATGTGAGGTAAGTATGAGAAGATAGATATTGTATTTCATTGGGATTATATTGGCACAAGAGATGTTTTTTATTAGCTTGATTGTAATAGACTGCTTGTCCAACTTGATGTAATTGTAGTAATAAGATAGGTGAACCTAATTGAGGAATCGATATTACATTGTACGTGAGAAGTGTTCTCTGAGAAGTGTACCTTGCTGATTTGGTTGTAAACCTATGGGTTTATATGCACCTTTAGTTCTCTATTTTTCATGCTCTTAATTAGGTAGCACTTCTAGTAGAATACATCATCTTATGGGTTAGATTCCCACCGGATTTTGGTAATAGAACAGATCTAGTGTTCTTGTGTCACGTGTTGAATATTTGCAGTCATTGTTGATTATTCAAATCTGTTTATGTTTGTGTGGTTTTATGCACTTAATTATTATATATAATTCATTCCCCTCTTAGTCATGCTTTCCTTCTTTGGGTCTAATAACTAGTATCAAAGTGCATATATTTTTGGAGGAGATTAATTACTTTAATGACATGCAGTATGACAAGTTTGAGGAAAGAGACTTTGAAGTTTGATGTGCAAATTATCTAATATGGAAGGATTATATGGATACTTAATATGCATGGGAGATGTGTATAGGTAGATTGTCAAACAAAGGTTATTCTATATCGAATGATTTATCAAAAGCTTCAACAATAGAGAAGAAGAAATTAATAGAAAATATGATATTTAGAGAAGCTATTATTAGTGCCTTGTCTGATAATGAATATTCACATATCTATGGATATAAAATAACTTATGGGGTATGGACTAAACTAGAAACTACTTATGAAGGGGATCAATATAATAATCAAGCTAAATTGCAAGTATTGGAAGGAAAGTATGAAGAAATGAGAATGAGTAAAAATGAGACGATCACATCATTTCTGTAGAGGATAAATGATTTAGTTTTCTCAATCAAATGTGTTGGAGGAACCTTGACAAAAGATAAAGTTATAAACAAGATTATGAGATATTTTTTGAAGTGTTATAATGATAAAGTTGATTCTATTGAAGAATAATTAGAAAATTTTCTTCAAAAGCAATGGTTGTAATACTTTGTGCACTTGAGATGACTACCTTGATAAGGAACTCCTAAAATTTTAGATTGCATTAAAAGATAGAATAAGTAAGGATAGAAGATTAATTGAATATGGGGATTCTTTTACTGAAAATAATCATAAAAGGATAGTTGAGTATGACAATTCTGCAAATTTATCAAGTTCTGCTAGACTTGTAAGATATGATAAAGATTGGGAAGAGATTGAAGAGAGGAAGCTACATGAGCTCAAAGCTCTAATTGTAAGAAGAACACCTAAAACAAATCTAGTCATTATGAAGGAAATACACCTTTCAAATACTTTAATTGTAGAAAGATTGGTCATATTGCATCTAGATATCCTAATAAAGTTGCTAGAGATCAACAATTTAAAGGAAAGTATAATAAATACAGCCATAAGGGACATAAAATTTATTATGTTATTGATGAAGGTGTCATTGATAATGAATATGTTTTTGATAAGGTAAACAGGTTTTAAGGGGTCCTGAAACCCATAAGTTTAACAACAAGAAAGGCTGAAAATAAGCGAAAAAATGCCCAGCCAAAACATAAGTCTTACGGCTGAAAATAAGCCCAAAGGCCCAGCCCGAAACAACTGCCCACTAAATAGGCCAGAGAACCAACCAGAAAAACAGAGACCAGACAAAAAGTCAAAGCCAGGAGAAACAAAAACCAAAGGACAGAGACCCAACCTAGCAAACTACTTCTCCATCTCGAGCATGGTCTGGGCAGCTTCGGCGCACTCTTGTTGCTCTTTTGCCTTATGATCAATATGTTACATATGTTACCAATAAGGAAGAGATTGATTTCATTTCTATTAAAGAAGAGAATACTAATGAAGAGAGATATTTAGTTTTGTATGTTGAGAAAATAAGAGAATAGGTCATAGATATCAAATGTTTACATCATATGATTTGTGGTAAGGGTAAGTTTGTAAAATTTGAAGACTCTAGAGGTATTTTTAGGTTTGGAAATGATGTCCCTTGTTGGATAAAACAAAAAATACTCCATTTCTCTTAATGGTAAGAATAAGAGTGAATATGTTATGCATGTTAAAGGATTAAAACATATTTTGTTGAATGTTGGATGACTATTGGCTAAAGGGTACAAGTTGGAATTCATGAACGATATGTGCAAAATTCTTGGAAGTAGCAAATAATTAATTGTATTTGGTATGTAGATTGAAGGTAATTTATTTCACTTGTAGCTAGTTGATAATACATGTTTAATTTGTAGGATTTATTATAGTTGGTTATGGCTAAGAAGATTTATCATGTAAACTTTGACAAAATGATAAATGTTAGTGTAAGCAATATTGTTGGAGATTTTCCTAGATTGATAAAGCATAATAACATATGTAAAGAATGGAAATTGGAAATGATGACTAAATCTACTTTTGGAAATAAGATGTACGCTTCAAGTTGTAACACCTCGCCAGGGAACCCAAAAGAAATTAACCTAAAGTTTCACTAAGTTTACCAAACAATTTTATTTTTGAAAGATAATAACATCAAAAAATAATATAGTAGAAGCAATGACTCATATACATACAATCATCATAAATAGATTACATCTCTTAAGGGTTCCATGACATTGAGTCATATGTAAAAGTTTATTAATATTAAATGTAACACATAACCAAAATCCACATCATGTAATAATCACAAATACAGATCGATTAAAAGAATATACAATTACATAGGATGCCACTTGGCATAACCGGAATGCACAATCATCCACTGTACAAGTCACATGTTATGAAAAACTCAAAGAATATACATCAAGGATAAAAATACAGCATCTCATAAGATATTTAATAAAAAAATAAAGTACAACAAAATATAACTATCCAACAGAAATATAAGATCAGATAGAAAGGATCAACTGCACAGGTACATCTAGCAACGACATCCAATAGATGAATCTCAATGGTATAAGAAAAATGCACTACCACCCAACCTCGTGGTGACCTAAATGGCCCACTCCCACACGATAGTCTCAAGTCCCATACAGAAATCAAACCACAAGTCATAACCAACATCTAGGTCAAGGAAATCATGATAGAAAACTATCTCAAAGGCTACCAAGACACAAGTATCATCTAAACCTAGAGACAAAAAATACATGTAGGAAATATAATATGTAAGTGGGCAAGTGTCATCGCATGAACCAACTCTAAGGTTACCCAGGTAACCTCTTTGGACTTTAGCCTCCTAGTGTCTCTATGCGGTACCAATATCCTCTCGTACAGACAAGGCATACTAATAAAGCAAAGTCACAACCAAACATCCTCTCTACTCCCATCCTAACTTGTAGTAGCACTCCAGGCATGGGCAAGGAAAAATAATGACTCTTATTAATTCATTTAAAAACCCATTTAGTGAAATGTTATCACTTATTAAAACAACTTACAATGGGTTACCCAAGCAACCACTCTGGGCTCCGACCTCCATTGCAAGCCACTTCCTAATGTACACATAGATTACCTACCCTAGGCTCATAAAAGTGCAAATCATAAAATCATAATTTTCAACTTAGTCCTTTACAAGTGAGTGGAAAACACCAATAAATAAAACATAGTAATCACCCCACTCCTTTACAAGCAACTGGAAAGCACCTAATGACAAATCTCAATATCACCTCAGTTTTATACAAGCAACTAGAAAGCACCAAAGGATAAAACACAATAATCACCCCAGTCCTATACAAGCAACTAGAAAGCACCTAAAGAACATTCATAACAATCACCTCAGTCCTATGTAAGCAATTGGAAAGCACCACAAGAAAAATCACAATAATCACCTCAGTCCTAAACAAGCAACTGGAAAGCACTAGAAGATAACCGATCGAAATCTCAAAGGTTACAAAAAGAAAGTCACAGTCATCACCTTAATTCTATACAAGAACTGGAAAACATTAACAAACAATGATCAAAACTCATCATAGACAACATATGACACATTACCATGGTCAAGTATAAAAGATCATGTACATAACATCATCATAGACCCAAGCCTTTAGTAAACATCTTGGTTGGTCAATGTACTAAATCAAATGCGAAACTCAACACAAAAGAAAAAATACAACCTAGCAGTGTAGTTTCATAATTTTATCTCATTTTGAAAACACAAGATTTTGCTTAATCAATAGGGTTCAAGTTTACATACTTCATTTAACAATGTAACCCTAGAAGTTCATCATGATTATTTAGATAAATCAAACATTAGGTTCAAAATAAATAGTTTAATTAAACCTGATTGATTTAACACAAAACCTCATTTCCAAACGACTTGAAATTTTCAAACTCAAATATAATTTTAAATGCATATTAACAAAATTAAATAATTAATATTAACCATTTAAAATAATAATTATTAACTATTAATAAATAGTTTAATTTATTAACAATCATCATTCCTATAACAATGAAATAATATTAACAAATTAATATTACCATATCTTTTAATTTAACTAAATTAAATTAATTTTAATTATTTTAAACTAAGCACAAACTAAGTTAAAAAATTTAATAATTTAGTATTTTAAAAAATAACAAACAAAATAAAATAAGCATTTAAGGCCTGCTGACCATTTATGGAAAAGTTGACGTGGCATGCTGCAATAGCAGCGTACAACCTAAGTTGGCCTAGTGGTGGAGAATTTGTACTCTTGAAAGAGAGGTCACAAGTTCAAATCCCACTGGGGGGTAGGGTATGTACGCCTCATTTGTAGTGCCAAGCGCCTCTTGAGAAAGAGTACGAGGTAGTCGCATATCATTGTCACCATACATAAACCCAAAAACTATGGCATAGTGTCGTGGACTATAAAACCACCTTACCTTTTTTTTTAAATTTACCGTAAGGCAATAGTTGTTGCTATGACAACAATAGGTTGCCTTGTGGTCTGTCTTGTAGCCGCAGGGTGGGTGGGGGATTGGTGGCCCCACCCACCTTCAAACATATAATTTATTATTATTATTATTTATTAAAAACAAATATCAATGCCCTTCCACAATTAAATTCATTTTTTTATATTTAATAATGTTAGATAAAACAATCAAATTGATAAACAAATCGAGTTTTCTCTTCTAAAATGACATGCTATTTTAACAAATTCAACTACTAATCACCTAATTTACCAAACAAGGGTTTCAGATTAAATCACAGACAATTCAATAACAAAAATCAATTTTTTTCTCAAACAAGAGTTTCAACCCAAATATAATCTGAAACAATTTCAATCAGACAAGGAGAAGACATATATTTTTAAGAACAAATCTACTACGTAAAACTCACAAGATCCTACCTGGATTTAATGCTAAAATAATGAATGCAAAGAGCTCACAAATAATTTCCCCTTTTTTTTTGAAACCTTCTTCTTAAAAATCGACTCCTCCAAACCTCAACATGGAGAAATGAACTCTAATTCCCTAAAAAAGAGTTTTTCCCCAAATTAGGGCTTCGATTGTGCAATCACGTGAAACCCTTTTCCTTTATTACTTTATTATATTTTAATTTTCATGTGCAAGCTTTTGCAATTTAATTAAAATAATCTTTATTAAATTAATTTCTTTCCCTTGCTAATTAATTCTTGAGACATTTTTAATAAACTATTTATTAACTTAAATAATATAAATATTAATATTTAGAGTTTATTATAAACATGAAACTCCTAAATATATATTATTAAATAAAATAAATATGATTGTGCCAAAATTAGAACTTTAAATATATCTTTAAATTTAATTCTTTTATTTAATTAATTTATCAATTAATTATATATAATTAAATATTGAATTTTCTTTATAATTTTTTTATTAAATTAAATCATTAAATACTATTTTAATTTGATTTAATTATAACTAAAAATCACAACAGACCCACAAGACTAAATACAACAACTCAATTGAAGACAAATAATAGATTCAAACTCCAGGGTCAAAATCACGAATTCACATCACTTGACAAATTTAGAAGGGTAAACAACTTAGATACTTGTCTTACTTTCTAGGACAATTGGCTTAGGTTAGGATTTGGACTCAAGAATTATCTCCCCTCTTTTACCATTGAGATATTGTGATAGGGCACACTCATCTTGGCAATTTAGGGAAGTCAATGCTCGATACTTGTAATCTGTATAAAATTTGAGCATGTACATACACATATAATCTAAACTAAATAAGAAATGGCGGTAAGTGGTGCATCGTGTAGATCCCGACTAGTAGGTGACTATGACTCCCTCCCTCAACCACATCAAAATGTTAATCATAAAGTAAAATAGACAAGTACACCATACACATGCAAGTATGGGGTAAGTGTCCATCAAAATCACATATAAATTACACATTTAACTATCATCATGAGATAACTAGAAACCACTAAATGAACATACATGTATCATCATAGAAATAATCCCAAACACATGAAATAACTAAGTGACTCATCACATAAATCAACTAAATATGAAATACATCTAATAAAATTTGGTAACCAAGTATCACTAATCATAAAACAAAATCATAAAACTGGCCTAAAAGAATTCAACAATCTAACATGAAAAGTCAACTAGGGGTAGGCATTACATGAGTGGTTTCTTGGATTTGGTGTACACAAATTTATGTGGTCCTACAAGAACAAGAAGTTACTATAGAGACAAATACTTCATGCTATTTATTGATGACGTCTTTGAAATGATGTGGGTGACATATTTGGAAGAGAAATTATAATCATTTTAGAATTTTTAGATCTTTAAGATGATGGTTGAGACTAAATCCAAAATAAGACTTTAGTGTTTAAGATTAGATATGGGTGAATCCGCATCTAGTGAATTCTATGCTTTTTCTGATGAACATGAACTTAAGAGACAAACTTATGCATTGCAAAAACCACATTAGAATGGTATTATTGAGAAAAGGAATAGATGAGTTCTAGACACAACTAGAACTATAATTATTGAAAGAAAATTTCTGTAAATCTAATAGAGAGAAGTCATGTGTACTGTAGTGTATACATTGAACAAAGTTTACATGAAGAGAGGAACCAATAATACTTCTTATGAATTATGGTATGGTGGTGCTCGTATTGTGAAATACTTTAGATTTTTTTGAAGTAAATTCTATATAAACAGAGATGGAGATGTTGGAAAGTTTGATTGTAGAAGTGATGGGGGAATACTTCTTTGTTTCTCTACTAAGAGAAAAGATTATAAATGTTACAAATTTATACTGGAGAAAATTGCTGAGAGTGTTAATGTTAGAGTTGATGAGAGTGTAAAAATATTTGGAAGCAACTACATATGTGATATAAATGAAGAAGATAGTCAAAATGAAGAAATGCAGATCTAGATTGAGTTGTTGAATTTTTTGGTAGATAAGATAGAGGTTAATGTGGAAATGTTGATACCAAGGAAAGTGCTACAAGATCTACTCCAAAGTCTCTACAACATGTAAGGATTAATCATATAAAGAATTCTATTATTGGTGATATTAATAGAGGTGTTCAGTCTAGAGGAAAGATTGCTAGGAGTGAAACATGTCTAATATCCAAGATCAAGCCTAAAGGTGTTAATAAAGCCTATAATGATGAAAGTTGGGTGAAATCTATAAATAATTGGATCAAAATTAGAAGAACAATACTTGGATTCTTGTTTCTAGACCCTTGAACAAGAATATGATTAGAAATAAATTAGAATCAAGCTAAATAAGGAAGATAAAGTGGTTCAAACTAAAGAAAGATTGGCATGTAAAGGTTATTCATAAATGGAAGGTATTGATTTCAATTTAACATTTCTTGTTGTCACTTGGCCAACCCTAGTTCACTTGGAAAACACTAAAGTTTATTGAAAATTTGAGATGTATATGTTTGGATAGATCAAGTTCTTTGTTGATTTGCAAGTATATCAGATGAGATATGGTATATACATCACTCAGTCTAAGTGTGTGAAGGAAATATTGAAAACTTTTGGTTTGGAGGATTCAAAACTAGTTAGCACTCCTATGGTGACAGGACACAAACTTTCAAAAACTGACAATTCTGTTGAAGTGAATCAAATGTTGTACAGGTCTATCATTGACAAGTTACAATGTGTAGTACATAGTAGATCTATCATTGCATTAGTTGTTGGGATTTTTGCAAGGTTTTTTGCAAATCCTAAGGATAATCATTTGATAGATGTTAAGAGAATTATGAGATATCTGAAAGAAATAGAAGATTATGGTCTATACTACAAGAAAATGATAAATTTGAGTTAAGAACCTATATAGATGCTGATTGGGCTAGAAACATTGATGAAAGAAAGAGTACAAGTGGAGGAGCAGTTTTCTTGGGAAAGAGATTGGTCACCTAGACAAATAAGAAACAAAATTGTATATCTCAATCTACAGCTAAAGCTGAATATGTGGCTACTACAATAAATTTTACAAAGGTGGTATGGATTAAATAGCTACTCAAAGGCATGAATGAAGAAATTAATGAACCTATGGTACTTTATTGTGATTATATAAGTGCTATAAAAATTTCAAAGAAGCCTATGATGCACACAAAGACTAAGCACATTGCAATCAAGTATCATTACTTGAGAGAGTTGGTCCAAGACAAAGAAGTGAGAATGGAATATGTAAATACAAAAGAATAGATAGTTGATATATTCAGAAAAGATTTACCTAAGGATGCACATTAATACCTTAGAGGTAAACTAGGGGTGATACCCCTATCCCAAGCTACTTAAGAAGTATGAGTAGTACCCTACATCAACTGAGTTGAATGTCGTATCTTACAACTTGATGTAGTGGATCTTACTTTAGGAGATGCCTAAAGTAATGAAGGAGCTGAATTAGAAGATTTACAGTCACATGCAAGGTGACAGAGGGAGAAACTAAATTGATTATATTTGCATGGAAAAATGAACAAGTCTTTGGCATTGTTGTCAAAGAGGAAGATATAAGAAAATAGAGATATGAGAAATAACCTAAAGAGGGAGCAAATTATTTGATAAGGGAGATATAAGAGAGATACATTGAAGGAGATTGAAAAAGCTCACATGACCCTCTACAGAGGAGGGCATATACTAATAGAGGGATAAATTCTAAAGATATTATTTTCTTTTTGGTATTGTTGTTGGTATTGGCTTTCCATCAATGCCAAAGAGGGAGATTGTTGAAAAGAGATTATTTTGAAGTACAAAACCTATCGTGGAACATTCATTATTTTTTCAATGATGTCAAATGTGCTACTTGCTAGTGAGATAATTTCTTTTTGGTCTGAAAGCAATCATGTGGTTGATTGATGAAGAGGATTTAAAAAGAGGAGATAACAAGAGCACCTAGAGAAAGGTTGAGTTATTTGGTGTATAAAAGGAGCACTAAGACCAAGTAATACATTGATACTATAGTGTATTAATTATCTACTTAAAGTTTGTAATGAAAGATTACTCAAGAAGAGAGTGGAAGAAGATCAAGTAAGACAAGTGTTTGACAAGCCTTGCCGAGAAATCAGTGCAAGTCGAGCATAAAATAGTAGAAGCCAAGTGAAAATCAATTGGTTCCAAGTGAAGAAGAAAAATAGTGAAAGCCAAGTGAAAGGTAGTACATGTTGAGAAAATTTTAGTTGGTGCTGAGCATCAATGAACTTTAGTGTTTTTCGAGTGAGCTACTAGCTTTTGAATCAATCATGCAATTGTGAACTAGTTTATCCCCTATAGTCAAAGAAACATAAAATGGAGGAGGTCTAACTGTTTTACTTCTTTCCATCTCCCTTGATGGTTGCATAAGACTTGTGGCACTCTCCATGCTTGATGGTTGATCCTTTGGTTCAATGCTCTCTAAGTCTTGTTGTAGCAACCTCTTTTGCATAGGTATAGTAGCAATAAAATCCCACATAAAAATGTTCACATTTTTTTTCTTCGTTTGTTCTACCACACTAAATGATGCATTAGGTGCTTTGGTAGGAACTTTGGGAGTTGCATGTGTAGGAAGTTGAGATGGAACAACCTGAGGGCCATTCATATCTCTTATGTTATTATTTTGCCTTTGCTGCTAAGGATCATTGGATTGATCATTTATTACTTGTGCATGAGGTATTGTATTTGATGTTGAGGCCTAATTAGGAGGAGGAAGGGTAACATCTCCAATAGCTCTTCTCTTGTTCTTAATGTTGTGAGCAATGGAATTTTGATTCACATGACAATGCTCCTCTGGCTGATGGTTCATGAAAGAACAATCATTTTGATATTGTAAGTACGAAGCATTAGTAGGCTGACTTACACTATATGGTTTCCCTGCTACAGGCTCTTGAGTGGTCAAAGCTAAATAGGATTCAACCTTTTGACACATACAATTGGCATAGGAGTAATTGTAGGAGGGAGAAAAATCTTGATCTTGAGCCATATTATTTTGAGGGACCAAGGCCCTATTTTGATTTGCAATAAAGTAGAAGCATGACTATTTTGCCTATTCTAATCAAAATAAGTATTCCCATGATTATGATTTGGAGGCCTACCATTTTGTGGAGTTTGATATTGTAGTTGAGGAGCCTTATTATCCTAAGCTTGCTGTCTCTCCAAAGTCACCACTTTGTTGCTCACTTTTTGCATCACAGAGAAGCTATCTTCCAAACATCTTCTCTTGTCCTTACAATCCCTTATCTATGTTCAACATCATAGACTACATCATCTCCTTAATTTCATCCACTCCATTTGAATATTTGGAGCTTGAGGGGCTAGAGAAAGGGGTTTTGATGTGGAAGGTATGGTGAATAGGGGCTATTTTTGGTTGGTAATTTGGGATATCAGGGAAGAAGAGCATATGAGGCCTTGGGGCCAACTTTCCTCCTTTTATCAATATGTTTTATGCCCTTATTGCTATTTCATATGCATTAGGTAATGTATCTCCTCCCATAGTTTAGATTGTAGTGGAAATATAACTATTAAAATCTTTGAGGTAACGTAAGAATGCATCAGGAGGGGTAGGCTTTACTGTAGTAGGTATTCTATCCCTTTTATTTTGAAATTTGTAGTTAAAATTAGTCATGTATTCATGGAGGGCTCTTTTTATGGTTGTTAGCTACTCCAAAAGTGAAACATAGTCATTTTTATCCTCAAAATGTTTACATAGGGATGCTCCTAACTTGTCCCAACCTATTATAGAATTGTGAGGCAACCCTCTATACCATTGTAGTGCATTTCCTTTCAGGGATGAGGCTAGAAGCTTGACTGCAACATCATCTTCAAATATTGCTTGTATATTACACACATTTGAAACTTCTTGAATATGTTCTAAGGGGGAAATAGAAGTTTCACCATTAATCTTAGATATATTTTTAAGAGCTGATACTAGTACGTCATGTCTTTGGGATAGTAGGAGAGGACTTCCACCATTAGAAGTGACAAAAACATGAGCTCTAGCCATATAGCCGAGTGAATTATTGATATGAATAGATGGTATTCTAGGTTGAGATCTAACAATAGGAGGAGTGGAGATAGATCTTATAGGTGTGTGTTACTTCCGCACTCCAAACTGGTGATAAAGATAATCCAGTCTTTCTTCTTCTAGGATTGGAAAATGAAACTCTTGGTATTGAAACTTACCTCTAGAAAATGCCCTTGTTTCAACTTTGGGCATGAATCACAACAACTATGGTCTGAAACCAAATGTGAATGATGTAGAGACACCAAGTGCTTTGTGGAAATGAGCCTCTTGAAGGCTTGGAATACTAAGAACAACACTATCTTCTTACTATCAACTTGAAATTCTTCTCTTTTGCCACCAATAGACTCTAAATTCTTCTAAATATTAGTCCCACCGGGCATGCCAAAAAATGTTCTCACAAAAGTTTGCACCCTTGTCCAAAGTTTTTACCTAAGGAAAACCTTGTGAAACATGGAAACAACCTCCAAGCTATGGGAATTGAACTATGCGGTTGAGTCTCTAGAGATGGCCAAATTCTTTTACTATCAGGATGCACCTAGCTACTCTTGGAGGGGAAAAAGGGAGAAGGCATGCACAAGATACTAACCTAATCTATCCTAAGGAGGTAATATACCAAAATAGAGTGTTCAAACCAATCTCTACCCATACATGCATACTTGAACTGTTATGACATCAAAGATATAGATATTTAGACTTGTTTAAATTCAAAAATCACATGCAGATTAGACAACCAAAATGAATAACACGAGGAAGAAGAGAACTCACTTATATATCATTCACAGGTCAAAGAGATACAATCATGCAAATTGTAGATAGCCCCAAAACTTTGAAGAGAGGCAAATAGATCTTGCATCGTCATCAATGGATAAAGGAGATAAGGAAGAATGTCATTAGGTCCAAAGGCAAAGGGGATTTATACTGAATTTGCAGAGCAATATCAGGGAAATAGAGAAGAGTTGACCCGAACAAAGAATTACAACTTTGCTTTTATAGTTCAAGCATAACTAAGATATTTCTGACTAAAATTTACTCTACAACAACTACCATTAAGTCCTTAGAGAACAATCACCACAAATCTGAGAGAGATATGATCATGGTACACATTCAGATGTAAGAAATCAATATTATAAAACCTTGAGAAGATAGAAATGGCAACAATCAATGCTAGAATTCCTCAAAAATGGATGATTAGGTAGTGGAAGGAATTCCTTTGCATTATTTCTAACACAACAATAACTCTAGGGAGTGAGATCAACTAGAAAGATTGGATCACATGACAATATCCTATCTTTCTCCTTCCTGGCTTAAAAAATTAGCAAAATCAACAGTGAAACTAGGTCCTACAACCAAAATGCACCATGTGGACCAATACTATTATTTCATTTTTCTAGTAAGTCCTCGTGAGTTTGACCACATAATATTCTTAACTGCACCACCCTTTGAACTTAACTATGATGTTTTATGAAACTATAACTTAACCAAGAAGTGACTACAGTTGTTACCTTTCAAACTGGGCCCACCATGTATACATGTCAAACTCTTGATTTTTCGCATGAAATATCTACGTTGCATCTTCACAAGGCGATAGAGAAACAACCACATATCTTATCCCATCTGATGATTCTAATAATTTTTTGATCTTGTCAGTGCATCAACCAATAGAAAACATGACCCCACACCAACTCACCTAACATTTAATCCACTACACCCATGACCCATGAAGAAAAAAGGTCTCACCTGCCATATTTCACACACTCACTTTCTCCAATAATTTAAAAACCTCACATCTTGAGAAAGTGATAAAGAGACAACCCTCAGATGATTATGATATGATGGTGGATGAAAATAGTGAAGAAAAATTGGCCTACAAAGAAAAGAGTGAATTAGAACTCACTAGCTGGACTCCTTTCAAAGGACTCGCCAGCCACAAAGAAATCAAGGCCCACCTTGGACATGCGGTGTGACGTCACTTTATCAGATGAAATAAAGAACAAACATTTATGTAAAGTGACAAAGCGATGGCTGTGGATCATGAAGGATCAGATGATGGATAAAATATGGGACTTCAAAGATATTAAAGTGTGCAATCACTTAGGAAAAGATATAACATAAGGTCATAAAAAAATTAATTTACATGACCTAATATTTGAATTATTCAAATATATGTGACTGTTAGCTGAGTTTGAATTCAAATATCCCTAATTTTTGGTGGGAAGGTGAAATTAACCAACAATGGTGAAAACATATAATCATGCTTTCATAGGGTTAAGAAAAGAGTTAAGTATTCTGGTTGCGATGTTGCGATGGCATGAAAGGTTAATGTTAATCAGTTAGCATTGAGGGGATTTTAAGTCATGAGGTTGTGCTAAAAAGAAATGGTTAAACTCAGATAGTCATTGCAAGATCACAAGAGGCTAAACAATTGAGAAAGTTAAAGTTGTGAAGCAACGATAATGAAGAAAACAATGAAGTTAGTAATTGTTCACAACATCACATGGTTATAATGAAAACTAATGTTTTAAGTTGTGAAGCATCAATTGGTGAATAAGTAGTTAAAGAAAACCATTTTTACATGATCACATGACTAAGCCATGAAGAGAAATTGTAAGCTGTGAAACCGCAAAAGGCATCTAATAGTCAAAAGAAATGCTCAGTTACATTGTCGAAAAGGGTTGAAGTGAACTAAAGACTTCAGTTGTGATGGTGCATGAAGTAGTCAAGCAATTAAGTTCTAAATTGTCGCAACATCATAGGAGTTCATAATTGACTTGAGGATATATTTGTGAAGTGGAAAAAGGTTGAAATCACACTTTCACAAGGTTTAGCTAAAGTTAAGATATTGTGGTTGTGAAATTGTGAAGTAAAGTGACAATTAAGGTCAAAATTGATCACAACATTGCAAGGAGTAAAGGCTAACTCAAGGTTACTATTGCAAATGAGTGAAATGATCATGAGTGCATCTTCATAGGTTAAAAGTTGCAGTTGAGAAATGAAGTTGCAAGCTTAAAAAGAAAGAAAGTGTTAAGGCTAAAAAGTTAGCATAGTATTGCATGGTTCAAAGATAGTTATAATGATGAGTTGTAATGTTGTGAAATGGAGTAAAAGTTATCTAAAAGTACTCAGTGCAACATTGCACAATTAAAGGAAACATCATGTCTAGCAGTTGTGAATGAGCAATAAGGTTATGATTAGAAGCATCACAACATCACAAGTATAAAAGATGTTAAGTCCTAAACTTTGGCAAAGATGTGAAGTAGTAAAGAAAGAGCTCATTGCTAGGTTGCATCAATTAGAAAGAGAAAGTGGTGAACAATTGCAAAGCAATGATAAAGGATAGAATAAAGTGATCACAGTTTTGCAAACCTACACGGTGAATGGAGAAATAAAGTTACAAAGTAGCTATTAAAGGTAATCACAACCTCCTTGGCTAGACATAGTATTTAAAGAAAAGATGAGAGAAGTTGTGAAATAGTAAATATGGCCCTATTTGCATGGTCATAGCAAGAGATATGAAAAGAAAGGAAATTGTGGTGAAGTAACAACAATAGAGGTAATCACATCATTGCAACTTTTAGTTTTAAGGCATAAAAGTAGTTTTTAATGGCCATGTCTAAGCTAGATAAAAAGGTATGAGATGAAAGTATGAAATATGAAAAAGAGAAGATTTTTCCATCTTTTCAAAGATTGATAGGTTTTGAAGTGTGCTGATTTAAATGCCATTAATGCCACACTCCTGTTGCAGAGATAGATAAATTCTAAAAGACATAGATATTTTCATTATCACTTGCATAATTGTTTGATCTTTCAGAGGGAATTTGAGTGATAGAGTGATTTGAATTTATTTTCAAACATACAACATTTAGATTTGATTGAATTACTTGGAAAAATGGCTTAGAAAGAAAGTGAATTGATTGCACAAGTCTAGATTGAACAATCTACATTTCAAGCAAAAATCCCTAGCTTATTTCTAGAAGAAAAGATACATATTCTACCAAGTTCTACTTATGCACAATCTACAAATGACCATGCCTTCAGAGATCCATATGCATTTTGTAGAGTTGTAGAGGTTTTGGATAGGAATGAATGTGAATTATTCTAATTCTTTTACAAGAACAGAATAGAGAAATTTCCTATTTGCAACCCTTGGATTAGAAATTTAGGCAAACTGATTATGCCAAAAGTTTTTGTCGATGTAGACCTGGTAAAAGCATTAATCAAATGTTTTTGATTAGGTAAAATAGGTTTTATAGGGATCCTGAAACCCAAAGTTTTACAGCAAAAAGAGTGAGAAAAAATAGTCTAAACAAATAGAAAAACTGCCTCAAAAGGCCGAAAACAAAAGAAGGCCCAAAGCCAAAGTACAAAGGCCAAAGACAAAGCTAGTCGAATAGGCTAGTGGCCATCTGTGTCCATGGCCTACAGGGTTTCTGCAACATCATTGTCCTTCTAACTAGCCACTTCTTCCTGTGCATTAATCAAATGTTATAATCCACTCGACAAGTCATTCCACTAGAGAGATAGGAGCATTTTCCTAGCTCTAGAGAAGGAGTCATTGCCTATTAACATTGATGACCTAAATGAAACTTTCAAAAGCTAGAAGAGCTTTTATATGGGTACGAAAAAGAAAAGACACATCCCTATGTCCAAAAAAGAAAAGGGAGAGATTCCAAAGAAGAAGGAAGTGTATAAAATTATGCCTCTTGAACTCTTTTAGAGGTATTTCTAGAATATTGTCTTTGGCCTCAACAAAATCTTAGGTTTAGATGGAATCATGAATGCCCTAGGAGGACACTATGTCATGGCATTGAATACTCAAGACAACGACACTAGTGTTGGGTACGATTATGTGACATACATCATCAAAAAGATCCATAAGGAGATCATTACTGCACAGCGACAACTAGAGAATTTAGGTTCCCTCACGACTCTTTGATCATGCATTTGATCTTGTTAAAAAATGCGAATTCCTCTGATCAGAGCTTCTTGAAATACATAGAGGAATGGGGATAAATATTACCAGTAAAAAGGTGGACAAGGGTATGGAAAAGGTTCTACCCATATTCGAATGTCATTTCCTTTTATAATGATTTTGTGCATCCTATTTAAAAAATGATAGGACTAATACATGAAAGAATATCTAGAAGTGTTAGGAAAATTGTTAAACCTAAAATGTTTTTTGATGTTGGAAAATAATTGACACATGATTGGTGAAGGCTTTTTCTATTTCAAGAGTATACTATTATAAAAATATATGGATGCCCTCAACCACCTCAAATTCTACCCAAATATGTCCCAGAGAGACTAGGCTTTGTAGAAGTTTTTTGGTAACTGATTTCACTAAACATAGAATATCTGGGTAAAGTTGTCAAGAAAGGAATTTATGTAGATGCATCAAAGAAGGAGATTTTGAGATAGGAAATAATTCAATTGAGGAGATTGATTCCTATCTTAGAGGCTACAAATTACCAACTGGACCAACAAGAACATATGAACCCTGTAGTGTAGTTAGACATGCCCTAAAGAACACGAGGGGATATAATTTACCTCCCAAAAAACCTCTACGAGAAGAGGATGTCATTGTTGACAAGTTAAATGAAGATATATGTAGAGAAAAAATAATAAAATACAGGGTTGTCCTTAGTTTTGAGAAGGAAATGAAAAAGGTAGATCCATATTTTAAAGGATTCTATGTTGAGGAAGATAGTCTGGTCAAGATTGGATAAGTGCGTAGAAAATTTTGATGAAACATCGGCATAAGTGTCTAAAGATATAAGGAAGAAAGTTGATCTTGACTACTCTACTGAAGACATTGTAGTTAAAGTTAGTGATGACGAGGAAGATCAGCTTGAGAGATCAGAGTAGGAAAAGTAGAGGAGCAAGAAAAAAAATATGGTGGAGATTCCATAAAAGGCTCAACAAAAGGCCTTGCAAATCCTACCTAGGGGTAGCCAATATTGTGATGATGTCAAAAGAAGATATCCCATAGCTTAGGCATTTAAGGATGAACAAAGGTCTAGCAAACTACAACTACAAGCTTAGATGATTAATGATAAAATAATAAAAGAAAATGAGTTTATGAGAGATGATAACTTCTTCAAAATAGAAGAATTTAAAAGCTTCTTGTTCAGGTTGAAACAAAATGAGCCATTTCTACAAATGAAGCTAGGTGATTCTGATGAGGTGGTTGCTGAGTTAGTGTAGAAACTAAAAGAATATGACCCTTCTAATGAAACCCTCACTATAGAGCAGGCTAGAGATCTAGTAAGAAGAAGTGGCATTATTGTCTTCCTAGGATGGGATATCAGTTTCTCTTTTATACTAGACTAGATGAGGAGACAAGACAAGTCTATCTCATTTGAACATGAAAAACAACTTGGGGAATTGAGAGGGTTAGGATACAACATTGATGCTCAAACAATGGCTATATGGAGTTTAGCTCCAGAGCATCAAAAGCTTACCCTTATGTAGATTAAAGATCCCCTAGAGGGAATGTTATATTTTGGAATGTGCACTCCACCTCCAGTGGCTAGATGTATGGAATGCAAAATTCATTGGCATTGTTGGGTAAGAACAAAATGGGTGTTCTTGAAGCACAATTCAAGGGATCCTATTAGTGGTACATCAAACTAGGAGGCACTATGAGGAAGAAATGAAGAAGACTTATATCTTGGAATATAAAACCCTCAAGTTGGAAAATGAAATAGTAGCACTGAAAAATACTGCCAGATTTGCTACAAAGGTTAAAGACCAGGGCATCCAGATAGAGGGCTAGGCATTTGAGATACAAGGAACATCAAGTCAGGCCATGGAAGTTGATGAAATAGATTTAGAATCAAATAAGGAGATTGAAATTAGATCCATCAAGAATTTTTCGATTCATAAAATAAGTGCACTAAAACTTGTCACCCAGAATGTGCACAACAACTATCTTGTGTTGTAAGGAGAAGAATACAGGTGTTCAAAGGTAGCTTCCCTATTGTCTCAACTTTTGACCACATGGAGTCCTTATGCTCCATTTTTTGATAGTCTGGTACCTTTATTGGCACCGAAGAATGATTTTCACAAGGTAGTTGTTATAAATACCAAAAAAATGATCAATAAAGTGAAAGATTTGAATGGTTTCTTTACTGAAAAGATGCAATTAATTCAGAATAAGATGAAAGAAATTGCCACAAGAACACCCTATTTTGTACCTACAATTTTGGAAAATGATGGAAGAGTTAAGGACTGGGTAGAATGGTCAACATCTTTTGATAGTATTCGAAGTCATCCGAGGTTCCTAGCATATTGCAATGATGAGGAAAGTATATTTGTAGTGTATGATTTGATTGACATGCTCTACAAATTAGAATTAAAAATGTCAAAAATAATTGTAGAGGTTAAGGTAGTAACATATGCCAAATAGAACAAATACCTTGAGGATTTAGACACAGTTAGGGATGTCACTTGTCCTGATATAGATATAGATATTGCTATTTGGGAAGTGATAGCAGAAATAAAGGCCCTACCATTTGGGGAGAGTAACTAGGCAATATAAAGATGTAGTTAGAGGTAGAAGAGACAAAAGGAACAAAGAAAAGGCAAGGAAAGTGACATGATCTTGAAGAGAACCATAATTATGTTAAAGACACCTACTGAAAGTGCCACTTGCTAGTTTTGAAACTGCATCCTAAGTTTTGATCAAAGTACAAAGAATATTTGTAATGTAACTATATGAAATATATTTGTATTTTGTTTCCAATGAAGCTTTGACATGTGTCCTCCCATCTAAAGCTTGTTGCAATTCTTCCTATAAAAGGATTTGCAAAATATGGAGTGAGAGTCTGAAGTCTATATATTTTTAGTGTTTGTGATATGTTGCAGTCAGTGCAATAGTCTTTGAGTTAATTTTTGTGATGTATTCAAATTTTAAGTCTAGGAATACAAATGAATCTTGAATGCTAATTTGTCATATCTCAAATTATTCTTGAGTTTGCACCAATAATGTATTATTTTCAAGGAAGGTTAATACAAAGGAAAGTTCTACAATATTTCTATCTCTGAGTTTTGTTTCCATTTCCATGTGTCTGTAATTTTGGGATTGAAATGAACAAGGTTCTTTCATTTAAATACAACTTGGATGGGTTGTATATCTTTTCATTGATTTCATTTAATTCAAGGAGTTAAGTAAATGCTTTCATTGAATTGATAGGGTTTCTAGGTATATGGGAGGGATACCATAAGAATGAAATTAAGGGTTAATTGCTGATAAATTTAATTGTAAGGCAATTAAATAGGTAAAATTTTGATAGGTAGATTCTATATAGCAATGGATAAGGCATGGATCATTAGTTCATATGCAAATTAAAAAGTTTCATATGGTTACACAAAGCACATTTTAACATCAAATCAATATTTACTTTTCTGTAACAAAGAATCAAACTATTGGTCATTACTTATTTATAATAGCATTTCTTTGAATTATAGTTAGGTGCTAGAATCAAGAAGTTTTTACAAATATAAGAAGAATTGTTGACCATTATCTACTATAGGGGATAGACTTGATAAGAAGGGTGTGAATGAAAGTAGTTTTGAAGGAGAAATCAAAATATCCAATCATTTCCAGCCCTAAAGTGTACCCACCTTGGCTTTGCAGAGCCTAAAGTGTAGAGAGTCCTCTATGATTCTGTTGAAGTTGGTTTAGATCTGAAGAAAATTTAGTTGAATATAGGAAATAACTAACCCTTAGATTGAGTCTTGTCTTCTGCATCCTAGTATTAGGTATTTTTCAACCTGGTAGTTTTTAAACACCAATAGAAGAATCAAGACTAGTGAGAACACCTACATTAACAAGACATAAGTTATCTAAAAATGATGAATATGATGATGTGAACCAAACACTATATAGACCAATGATTGGAAAATTACAATATCTCGTTCATAAAAGACCTAATATTGCATTAGTTGTTGGGACAACTGCTATATTTTTAGAAAATCCTATGGAGAATCATATGATGGAAGTGAAAAGGATATTGAAATATCTAAAAGGTACATAAGACTACGGATTGTATTACAAGAGAAGTGATAGATTTGAACTGAATATATTCACTAACTTTGATTGGGTAGGAAATATTGATGACAGAAAAAATAATAGTGGAGGTGCATTCTTTCTAGGAAAGAAATTGGTGTCATTGACAAGCAAGAAACATAATTGTATTTGGCAATCAACAACTGAGGCTGAGTATGTGGCAATTGTAATGAACTATTCAAACATTATGTGAATTAAACAATTATTGAAAAGAATGAAGGAATAAATTATAGATCCTATGAATATCTATTGTGATAATACAAGGGCTATTAACATATTAAAGAATCCTATGATGCACACTAAAAAAAAGCACATTTCTATCAAGTATCACTACTTGAGAGAACTAATTCAAGACAAAGAGGTGAAGTTAGAGTATATGCACACCAAAGAACAAAATGCTGATATATTTACTAAAGCCTTACCTAAAGATGCTCATGAATATCTTAGAGGTAAACTAGGGGTGATTCCCCTAAGAAAAGCAACTTAAGTAGAAATGGAGCATTGCATCAAATGTGCTAATCATAATACCACACACATTGATGCAAACAATTCTACTTTAGGAGGTGCCTAAGGTAGTTAAGTCAAGTAAAGATGATGATGGAGATCAATCATAGATTGATGACAAAATTGAGCCAGACATGCAAATATCTACATAATCAATATGTATGAAGTATCAAGATAGTGTCTTCAACATTATTGTCAAAGAGGGAGATATATACTATAGAGGGAGAGATATACTATAAGAAGGAGAAAATTATGAAAGAGGAGGAGATACATAATGAAAGTGGAAGAGATTTGTAAATGAAGAATGATACAAGAGGATATCTAAACTCAAGAACTTAGAGGGAGTTTCTAAAACTAAATGGATGCGAATCATAATGGAAATAACGATATTGGTCACTCATGACGATGAAATCTTTTGGATTGCATGGTAAAAAAGAGGGAGATTGTTGGAAACTACAATTGGAACAATTTTTGTATTGTCATTGATGTCAAATCTATTGATGAGACATGTTTCTATCTAATCTAAATATCATATCTATCTAATTGATGAAGATGATTTGGGATTTTTCTCATAACAAAAGTACCTAAAGGAAAGGTTGACTTGTGAAAAGGAAGCTACAATGGAAATTTGATTAGTTAGACTTTGATAAGACAAAGTGATTTTTTAAGTTATGTTTATGTTTAAGTCTTTATAGTACAAGCCAATATATATCACTTATGTAATACTTGACCTAGCAAGAGAGTAAAATATCAAGGAATTGTGAAGGCTATGTCAAGTGATGCTAGTGTCAACTGAGCCACAGTAAGTGCCGAATAAATTTAGTGTTGACCAAGCATAATTATCAACTAATAAAATGAGTTTATGCCATGCCAAAAGTTCTATAGTGACCAAGAAATTCAATGATAGTCGAGTGTCAGAACTTGGTAATTACCAAGTGACAATATTTTGAATGCATATGAGGAATCATGATTTTTAGCCAACCTGGTTGATTTCTTGGGATATGGAAAATGTGTTGAAGATAAGATTGATGATTTGGATCATTTAATTCATGAAGAGGATTATGTATTTTACCTAATAAACAAATTTAATGATTAGTTTCTAGAAAAGGAGGAAGATGAACATTTACAATGAATCCATTAGATCAGATTGTGAACCCTAATATCTATGGTGATTATGAAAATGAAAAAGGACTAGAATTACTTATTTAAGGAGGTACATATATGAAATATAGAAATAGGGAGAAAAGAGAGAAAATAAGATACACAAAGAAGAGAACATAGTAGAGAAATTTGTGTGCATTTCCAGTAAGAGGGGACAAAGATACTAAGATTGATAAGTGAGTCTAAATTGAAGGCTTAAGTTTGTTGTGAAGAAAAGGGTGAATTATTGAAGGGTTTTCAAATAAATCAAGGACAAAGTTGACAAGGAAGGCTAATCAAAGAATCAACACATGAACATAACTGAGATAAGAAACTACAAAAGTGAGTTGTAATCATACAGATCAAACCCTATTGTTTTCTTTCTAATCATTATACGTAATTTGTATTGAAATCCTTTTCATCAAAGGTTGACCTAATAGTCATTGAAGAACTTAATAGTTCATGTAAATCCTTTAGCAAGGCGACATTATAAATAGAATGGTCAAAGTCCTTTGACAAGGCCACTCCTAATAGGGTGATTAAATCCTCAAACCAGGTGACATTTAATAGTGTGTATTATAACCTTTAACAAGGTTGGCTCCTAACAGAGCTCACTTCAAAAGAGTGAAAAAGTGGTGACATGTTGCTGGTGGGTTTTCCCAAAATAGGTTTCCATGTAAAATCCTAGTGTCAAGCTTGTGTTGAATGTCTGATGGTGTTTTACATTTACTTGTTTACATTCAACAAGTCTATTATCTTAGGACAATGACCTACTAGATTTTTTTTTTTGTCAATATATAGTAGAAACCAAGCTACAAAAGGATAAGAAGAATAATTAATGTTTAATTTATTTTTTTGTTCAATTGGTACTTATGGACCTTGAGTTACTAATCCACCCTGCCTCACATTTATTGTAAGCATTCTAACAATCCAATCCATTTAGCTGCAAGATTTATTCTCTTTGAGATTCAATGAGATCAATGTTCAAGTCCAGGGTTATTTGAGATGTCTTGTGTTCAAACTCCATAGGAATAACAACTGATTTTCCATAAACCAAATCAAAGGGGGTGAAGATAGTAGTGGTTTTCCATGTTGTCCTATAGGCCCATCTACTATCTTTGTTTAGATTGCTTCAATCTCCCTATTGGTTATGTCTGTTTGGCCATTAGCCTAACAATGGTAAGGAGAAAACTTTCCTTGCCTAATGGTATACTCATTCATGAGGGTAGTGATCAAGTTTGAGGTAAACTAGGTAAAGTGATTAGTCACTAACTCCCGAGGGACATCAAATCTAGTTAAAATGGCTTCATACAAGAATTTTGCAACATTGTTATCCTTAGAATATTTCATAGATTTTGCCTCTACCCACTTAGTGACATAATCAATACAAACTAAAATGTATGACTTACCTTTTGATGAAGGGTTTGTTGGTGCAACAAAATCAATTCCCAATTCATCAAAAGGTGTAAAAACTACCTATGGCTAGAAAGGAATTTTATCAAATTTGGTAGGTCTACCTGTTGGTTCCTGAAATTGTTGGTTGGAAAACCTAGGAGGTTTTCTTTCTCAATGTTGGGTAATCCAACATAATTTGGCCAATGACTAGGATTGGTGTTTGATGGCCAAATCCTCTTCACTTTAGGATTTGCTAGCCTAGGTGGGTATACCTTATGAAAACTTATGAATATTACTTATGCATATTTTATTAATTTATGTTGCTGGGAGAGAAAGGTATTCCCAAGGAGAAATAAAACCTTATTTAGTACATAAATTATTTTTCATTGTTTTTAATTAGTATAAATTTAGGAATTACAAAGTACTTCAGTATGGCAAAGAGCTCCACCAACTTCAATTGATAATAGACTTTATTGATATTAAATTAAATGAATTCCTTATTCTAGTTGGGAAAAAAAGAGTTGATATGAACTTCAAGATCATCTAAAATCCTTTGGAGATAGTGCACACTTACCATCAATCACTAGACAAAGAAATTTAACAGAAACCCTAGTTCAATTATTTTTAACTTCAATCTTGAAAGAAAAACTAAAAAAAATGCAATGCTTATGAATTTTAATTATCAAAGGATCTTATTAGATTCCAATCTATCACTAGAAATATAAATCTGAGAGGAAAATTTATTAAATATGGAAAAGATAAATTTGCACAATAATTGGGAAGAAATATAGTCTTTTTATTTAACTTAAAAAAGAGTACAATAAAGTTATGGTTGGTTGCAGTATCCACTCGAAATTTGCACAAATTATTTGTTTATGTGCTATGCCCTAGTTTGTATATATATTATCTATATTCTTCCATGACTAAAATATGATCCTCTATTTAGGGTCCTGATACTTTTTCTTATAGAAAGCGAAGAGGCTTGACAAAAGCTTCATACCATTTCAAAAACCATTGAGCTAAACTAATTTTGACCAAGCATAATATTTACATAATAACAAAAAAGATATATTTGTAATCACTTTATGGAAGGAGGCCACAAAGCATGTCCAAAAAATCATTAAGGTAGGCACAATATCTTGGTTGCTCTCCTCACTCTACCAATATCTGCTCAATCTTAGCCTTGTCTTCTTGTACCTCAAGCTCATGATAGTCACTCATTTAACTGACATAATTCTTATTGAGATCTTATGCAACTACATACATACTTTTAATGATATCAAATTGATCTTCTTCCTTAGGAGAAAGATTAGGATATGCTACCGGCTTGGGTTCTTGAATTGCTAGATGCTCTTGTATTGGAAAACCCATTTTTTGCACTTGTAATCCAAAATTCTACGTCTGTGAAGAACTTATTAGAGAATGAATGCCAAAAATTTCCTTACAAAATTTCCTTGAAATGAGGTCTTAATGACCCATTAATTTAAAAATCATGTCGATTACAGTCCACACATATTTGGCTTGTGTATGTACAATATTTATGTCTTTTTTCAATTAAAACTTGCAAAATTTTCTTTATACTTTCCAAGATATCATGAAAAATGGTCATTTTTCCTTTATGCATGCTTATCTTGCTATTGCATCCAAAATCATGATGACCATTAATGCCACAAAAACACTCTTTTTCCATTTCAAGGCAAACTCTAGGCTCATCTATGATTTGGCAACAAATCACTATTTCATGGAACCTCCTCATTATACATTTCAAAATCTTGAAAATTTCTAATTTGGAGGCTCCAAAAACACCCCATGCAAACTTTTGAAAATTCTCCATTTCATAAAATTCATTATGATTCTCATGGGAAATCATGACTTCACACTGCCCATGTGAAACTTCTCTAAAATAGGAAAGAAATTGTGTTTTTGGCTTGTGTCTTGTTTATACCTTTCAATAAGGAAAATATATGTCATTTCACACTATCCTTGATAACATGCTTGCAAAATTCTATTTTTTGCTATTTCGCAGACCTCCTACACTTGTCTCTCCAAAGTAGCAAAAGTCAATTCTTAAGATCAAATATTGACATAAAATTGAGGGTTCCATAAGTGGCCCTTTTTGGGGATGCGTATTACTTTAGAATATAATGATAATACAATTATCTTTGCCAAAATATAGTACAAAGAAGAAACAAAACAATTACTACAAAAATGGAAAGGTCCATTTGAATTAAGAGAAGAAAGGCTTAAGGAATTATGCATACACATGGAAGTCTTGGATACTCCCATCTATTTCTTGTAGGAAATAAGATTTTTTTCCCACCATGTTAGAAATAACAAATGGACCAAGCCACAAGCCATCAAATTTTCCATGTTTTCCTTTGTCTCGATCCTTAACATTCCATTTAAGCATCTAGTCTCCAATTTTAAATGATATCTCAGTCAATCATTTATCATGAAGGAGTTTAATCCTTTTTTTGGTTTGTCAATATTAGTTGAAATGCCAATCTTCTAATCTCTTCCAACTCAATCAATACATTAATCCTTTCATCCATGTAGTCAACATCTTCAAGCTATTCCTTTGTCATAAACCTATATACTAGTAATACATTATTAAAAAAAAAGTTTGGCCTCTTTGCCATAAACAAGATTGGAAGGTGAATACCCTATGGATTTCTCTACTGTAATTCTGTCAGCCCATACTACTAGCTTTAACTTAGTATCCCAAGCATTTTTATTATTGTCAAGTATTCTTTTGATAATTTTTTAGTAAATTCTTATTACTTGATTCTACTTGACCATTTCCTTGAGGGTGATATGGAGATGAATATGAAATTATTATACCATATTTATGGGAAGATTCATATAATTCATCTGATTTAAACCCCATATATCTAAACCCCATATCATTATCCATAATAAGCTTGTGAGAAACACCAAACCTGGTTATAATTTTCTACATAAAAACTTTTATCACAACATTGCTAGTGGACTTCTTTGTAGGTATATCTTCCACTCATTTAGTAAAATAATAAGTTGCCAAAAGAATCCAACAGTGACCTCCACTTGACTTATTAGAGATTTCTCCTATGATGTCAATCCCCCACATCTAAAAAGGTTCTTGAGCTTGTAATGTTATTAAATGAAGGGCTCAATTATACTTTAGTTTTCTAGAGAACTTATGACATGCTTCACATTTTCTAGCATAGGTATGAAAATCTTGGACTATATATGGCCAATAATATCCTACACATAATATCTTATGGATTATAGTCTTGGATGAGAAGTGACCTCCACAAAGCCCTTCATGGAACTCTTTTAAGGTGGCTTCTTCTTGATATGTATCTAGATAGAAAAGTAGTAAACCATCCTTCTTCCTCCAATAAAGATCTCCCTATATTAAAACATATTTTAATGCTTGTAATTTTATAGTCCTTTTCTGATTCTCATCTAGATAATCATGTCATATCATATGTCTTAGATGATAAACAACTTCTTTATACCAAGGGAAATTCTCAATACTAACCAATCTATTTTCTAGGTTAAATTGATTAACTTATACTGCTTCTAGGTTAGCATCATCCATAAGATTTATCAATCCTTGTCCTCTTACCAACTTTTTAATTTGGATATTTGTGTTAAATCTTGAATTTGATTTATCTATTTGCATCTTCTTCTAGTAGTTTCTATCTATCTGAAGATGTCTTTAACACCAATATTCGGTAGAAATGCAATAACTTTAGCACTAACTAGATAGGGCCTAAAAGATTTCACAACCCTTACTAATGCATAAGCTTGTTTTTTATTTATGTCAAAATTTAATTCAGAACTTTACAAAATTTTACTATAGAATTGTATATTCATAGCTGGAATGTTCGGGGGTTAGAGATGCTAGATAAAAAATGCCTTGTTAGAAGATGGTGTAATAAGTTGAAGGCTAAGGATTTTATTTGTTTGCAAGAAATTAAGGTGGTTGGGTTTCAAGCATATTCAATTTTGAAGTTCCTTTGGGAAAAGTCTATAGGTTTCCACTCCAATCATGAGAGAGGACAGGGAGGTGTTGCTATTCTTATTCACCCTAAATGGGAAAGTCTTATTGAAAGTCATGGTTATTCTACTTGTTAGAGGGTAATTTGTGTTACTGTTAAGCAAGGAAAGAATGTTTTTGGTATTTGTAATGTGTATGCCTCAAATAATTATAGAGAAAGAGTAGAATTATGGTAGTGGTGTTGTGTGCATCTACCAAAAATCTTGTGGGTAGTTGTGGGGGACTTTAATATGGTGGAACACAGAGTTGATAAATCTGGAGGTTTGTCCCATTCTTGGAAAGACAATGAAATGTATTTTTGGTATAAATTCAAAAGGAAATTCAATTTGGTGAATCCCATGGAAAATATGTATGGAAAGTTCCAAGATATTTGGTTCACTTGGTGCAATAATTAGTTAGGCAAGCAAAGGGTGTATTGCAGACTAGATAGGGTTTATGGAGATGGTTCATCTATTTCCTTCTTACAGGATGATAGCCATGCCCCAATCTAAGTTGTTCTAGCTTCTCTCTCTAACCATTCACCTATCCATATTTGTGTAGGATAGAAGTTAATGGCAATATTCCAGTTCCTAAGAGGAATCATAACTATTTCAAGCTTAACTCTGCACTCCTTGATGATCTTGATAATGTTGAGGCCATTGTTATGGTCACAAAGATTCTTAGAATGGGTAATCCTTTGCTTGATCCTATAGAACTTTGGAACTTGAAGGTGGATACCTGGAAAAATCTTCTTCAAGTCATTGGTAAAAAGTTAGCCATGGATAGGAACAAAGAGGAATCCTATTGGCAAAGCAAATTGATTTGGGCACATAAAGAATTGCAAGGTAAAGGGCATAATGAGGCATTGTAAATTCAACTGGCTAATATTAAACACCAATTGAGTTGTATCCAGAAGTACAAGATTCAAGGGTAAAGAATTAGAGCAAGGATGAATTGGATTAACGAAGGGGATAAAGGTTTAGGGTACTTTTTAAATATTATTAAGGCCAAGCATAAAAGAGAATTGATTAGCAAAATTCATGTAGGGGATAGAATTTCAAGGGATCTTGAAGATATTCAGGAAGCCTTCTATGGTTTTTACTGTAACTTATTTTGTTTAGAAATGTCTCCATATAGTAGATTAGTGATGGAGGAATGTTTTAAGCTTATCCCTCACAAAATTTTTGAGGTGGAGTAGAATAACCTTAGTAAGGATCTCTCGGTGGGGGAAATTGAAGCTGCTATTGGTGCCTTTCCTAATGGGAAGTCTCCTAGTTTGGATATATTTCCAGTTGAGTTCTACAAGAAAAATAAAAGTTGGATTTGTTTTGAGCTTTTGGAAGTATATGAAGAAGCCTTCAAGAAGGGTTCATTAGGGGAATCCATTACCAAAGGAGTTATTAAGCTATTGCCTAAAGTGGGGGATAAGTCTCTAGTCAATAATTGGAGACCAATTACTTTATTAAATTTGTCCTATAAAATTCTTGCTAAAGTGCTTGCGAGAATAATTGCTTTTTTGCTGAATAATTTTATTTCTCAGAATCAAATAGGATTTATCCAAGGGAGGTATATTTTGGAGAATCTTATCACTAGTTGGGAGGCTATGAATTGGGCTAAAGCTAATGGTCAAGAGGTAGCCATGATTCTATTAGACTTTGAGAAAGCCTATGATAGGATTATATGGGGGTTTGTTATTGGTATGCTCAAAGAATTTGGCTTTCCGAAGACCTATTGTAAATGGATAAATGTTTTATTCAAGGACACCAATACTATCATTGATGTGAGTGGATGCTTGTTAGAACCTATTGTGCTAGAAAGGTCTATAAGTCAAGGTTTCTTGATTGCCCCCTTGCTATTTGTCATTGTAGTGGATGCTCTATTTTACATTTTAAGGGAAAAGGAGTTGGGACCTCCCCTAAAGGGTATTTCCTTGCCTAATTGTGAGGATTTGATTAATGCTCAGTTTGTTGATGATAGATCTTTATTCTTAGGGCTTTCAGAGGATAATTTTGAGAATGCTTATGAGAGGATCACTTTCTTTTGTATTTCCTCTGGGTCCAAGATTTCACCTTCAAAATCTAATGTGCTAGGTTAGACTGTTGATCCACCAGATTGGCTAGTCAGTAAGGGTTGGCACTAGTCTGGCCCCAATTAGATTGTTAGATATTTGGGTATGCCCTTCTTAGTTGATCTAAATCTTAATAAGATTTGGGAATGGGTGTATGAGAAAATTAATAAGAAGCATTTAAAATGATAGACCCATTCTTTGTCTATTGCTGGTAGATTTCAAGTTGGGCAGAAAATTCTTTCATTTCATCATATTTTTTATGCCTCAACTTGGCTATTTCTTAACTCCCATGTGAATATGTTAGAAAAAATTCTTCATGATTTTCTTTGGTCAGATGGAAAAGGGAATAAGAAGATGCATTGTGTTAAGTGGGAGTGGTGTTGTCAAGTGAGAAGATAGGGAGGATTGGGTTTGAAGGATCTTAAAGTTCAAGGAATGGCTCTTGCATCTAAATGAGTTTTAAAAGCCTTATGGGGAAATGAGCCTTGGAAAACACTTATTAGAAATAACCTTTTGAAATTGGTTATTAGGAAAGGTAAACAATGGAAGGATATTCCTATGATTGATATTGTTTTCACGGAGTTTAAGATGAGATTGTTTGGGTCAAAAATTTTCTAGACTTTTTGAAAGGCTTGGATGCAAGTGAGGAAGTTTATTCAGGGAGAGAAGCAGAAGGAGGACCTTCTTATTTTCTTGCGAAAGATAGATCAATTTGGTGGGGGCTTTGTACAATAATAAAGCATTGGCCCTTACTTAGAGTTGTTTAGCTAAGGCTTGGAATTTGAAGGGGATGAACATTGATTTAGGATATCTTGACGGGTGGGCAGCTAGGGGAGTGGGAGGAATTAAAAGGCAGATTTAATATTCCCAATTCCTAGAAAAAGACCTACAACTTGATTAAGCAAGCTATTAATTTAAATAGCTCTTATGATATTATTGATTCAAATGTTTTTCTTGGTAAAGTTAAATGGTTGAATGGAAATCTATTGAAAGATGCCACTACTAAAGGGCTGTATCTTTGCATGAGGAATGGTTCCACTCTCATTGCTAGAGTGATCTAGTGTTGGGGGTAGATTAATCCCTTTTCTAATTGGTCTTTCTTTTTTGATTATTTTTGGAAAGGTAAAGCTGAACCTAAAAATATTTGTTTTAAATGGTTGCTTTTGTTAAAAAAATTGGCTGTTGGTCAAGTTCTTTTCTCTATTGGTCTCTCCCTTGTGTCTTGTAGTTTGTGTAATGTAACATAGTCTTTTGAACATTTATTTTTTGAATGTGTTTATGCTCATAAGTTGTGGTCTATTTTTCTTGGCTCCCCTTATCTTTGGAATTGTGAAGATAGTATCACCTGGAGTGAAATTCTTGCTGGATATGTGGAGAAATTAGATTTTAAAATTAACACCTTTTGGTCTACTCTTTCAATTGAGATTTTATGGATTCTTTGGAAGGACAGGAATAAAGAAATCTTTCAGGATGAGAGAAGGGTACTTACTGAGTTTAATTTTTAAACTCACCCATTTTCATATTATTTCATAGGTTTCTTTGGTTTTACACATTTCTAGGAGTGATTTTATGATCCTAATGTGAGAGGGTAGTCTGATGATTAACAAAGAAAAAGTGTAATCAAAAAATTATATGGTTGAATATCAGAGTTTTCTAGCTCCTTCTGAGGTGGAAGATTTGAACAACATACTCAATGAGTTTCAAGGATACAGGGTTGCCAACCATGAAGAGGCACCTACTGATGAGACACAGACTCTTGATGAAATTCCAATAGTTCAGTATGATCAAGATAGCCACAATGATGGCTGGAATTAGTCAGCTATTACAGTTTTAAATTTTTGTTATGAATTATATGTAAAAAAGTTCTATAAATTTTTAACTCTATTGTACTTATAAGTTTTGATATCACCCCCCAACTTTTTGTAACTATAAATGTAATTGGGGGTGTGATTAGGTTGTTTTATTCTAGACTCTCTAGTATACTTGTAAATATTTTAAACTAACTTAATAGAGATTTTTTTACTATAGAATGCAATAGGTTACTCATATCTCTCCTCATTCTTTCACAACATGAAAATAACTATTGTATGATATGAAGAAAAGGAAAATATTTGAAAAGGTTTCTTAAAATTAGGATCCTTTAGTACTAGTACCTCTTTAATTGCCCTTTTTATATTAGAGAAATCTTGTAATGCTTCATCATCCTATATCACCTTAGCTCCTTTCTTTAATTTGGAAATAGGTTTGACCATCTTAGAAAAATTGAAACAAATCTTCTTAAAAATTTTGTTTGCCCAAAAAATGCCTGAATAGCTTTAAAAATTTTAGGGACCTTTATATTATCAATTGTTGCCACCCTTTTAGGATCTATTATGATCCCCTCCTTAGATACAATAAATCCAAGGATTTTTACTTCTATGACTCCAAAATAACACTTCTTTGGATTTTTCCTCAAGTGACTCCAAAATGACACTTCTACCTTCTTTGAGTAAGTAATGAGATCTTCCTAATAAACCACAAGAATGAGAACAATTAGACCTTCAAAAGAAACATCCATAGCTCTTTGAAAGGTGTCGTTTGCATAGACATATGTTCCCCATGCAATAGTGAAAGCAATGTTATATTGTTATGATTCCCTCACTTTGACTTGATTGTATCTAGAGAATCCATCTATCATAGAGAGGAGGTTTCTCCCTTTGAACTTATATAACAATGAATTGATGTCAGGAAGGGTATAATTATCCTTCAATGATAAAATATTTAAATTTCTAAAATCAATACACAACCTAATATCCCCATTCTTTTTTTCTTATACGAACAAGATTGGAAACTCATGTTGAGTGTCTAATAGGTTTAATGGTCCCTTAATTTCTCATTTTGATCAATTATTCCTTCATTTTTGGGGCCAACATTGGATTTATAGGACTTTTCTTCTCTCTAAAAGTCTTAGCATCTCTCTTCAAAGGTATTTCATGTTGGAACAAATTATCTTTGTAAGAGTTCACTTCATCATAAGACCATGTGAAGATACATGCCTATATTTTATCCACAAAGAGATGAGGTTTTATAAGACTTTAGGAGTCAATCTCTTATGAATAAATATATCTTTTGGAGAATTTTTGTTTCCCAGGTTAATTTTCTCAATTTCTTCTAGTATAGTAGAAGGTTTATCAATTTTGAGATTCTCATGTTCATAAATAATCCTTTGCCACTAATTCTTTTGGTATTTTATTCGATCTAAGATGAACAATTTCTTCTCCAAATAAAGTTTCTTTGTCATCCTGATTCTCTTCAAAATTAAAATACTTGGATCTTGGTAATGTCCTTCAGATGTCAAAAAATCAACCAAGTCCTTGTCATCATCAAAAACTTGCCAACTATGTACATTTTCTAGTATAGATGATATGTTTTTCATTTCCATTCACAATCTCTATAATGGAAAATCTATTTGATTAATAGCTAGGTTGTCCATCATATTAGCTTGAAAGTCTTCACTCTTATCAATCCATTTTATTGAAAATACATCAAAGCTTTCAATCAAGTCCCATTCATAATTTATCTAATGCTTCTATATTGGATATTTGGTAGTAAAATCACTTCTAATTTGAGATACTATTAGTTCAGAGTCTCCCAAGACTTATATAATTTTAATCCTATGCACTTTAGCCATACTCAATCCCAATATTAATGCTTCATAGTAAACAATGTTATTGGTGCCTTCAAAATTTAGTAAAGAGGAATATCTAAAGATGTTTTTAGAAGGGGATATAAGAATTACTCCTACAACATTACCTTCCCTACTAAAAGCTCAATCAAAATTCATCTACTATAATCCAATACTTTCTTCTTGTAAACAATTTTTTTTGAATTCATCAATGTCTTGAACTGGTTTACTCAAATTTACCTTGAAATCATCTATATCAGTTTGATAGAAGTTAAATCCATAATCAAGACTGAAACTTTTCACCAGATATATGAATATTGGTTCCCTATCAATTCTAACATATCTTGCATTTATAGGAATGATAGCATAGGATAGGTCTAACTAGACGTGTCCTCTAACCAAGTTAGATTTTTATCTTGAAAGTAACGTACCATAATAAGCTAGTATCTCCACTACATTGACATCCATCTTGTATGATATATCATAACAAGATAAAAATATAAATTCAATCTCTTTCATGCTTCCTACTACTGGTATTAACTGATTGTCCATTACATTACATTCCCCATAAGGTGTGTCCATATTGAAACCCCAACTCTTTCATGACATCAACAAGCATAATATTCACTGCAACATCTAAATCTATCATATAATTTCTTAATAATATATTTTCTATTAACTTAAATAAAAGGGATCCACATGTAGTGAACTTTTATTTATGTTTGTACCCAAATAGATAAATCACACATCATTATCTTTTTATGAATTATCTTCCCTATTTTCTTTAGATAAAAGGTCTAAGACTTCTTCCCATAATCTGAAATCTTGATAATTTTGAAGAATGGAACATGAATTTTTACTTGACATAAAGAAATTGAAATAAATGAGTTAACATTTACCACTTTCTTACTCACTATTTTGTTATTGAGAGGATAAATTACTTTTGCTTGTTGCTGATTTGGTACAACCTTTTCATTATATTTTTTTATGTAACCCCATTTGTGGCCTATTATTATTTTCTTTGTGTGGTTTTTGATTTATTGTCTTTTTTCTCAACCTATAGCTACTTCTTCCTTTTTCCACTATTACAGTGACATAGGCTCATCTTTCTTCTTTAGTTGACCTCCTCACCCTTAGATTTTATTCCTTATCAAAAAAAAAATGTTGTGAGCAGTGTTTTCTTGCCCTCATCATGTAAATATCAGGAATGTATTCATCCTCTAATGAATCACCATCTCCCCATTGTGGTTTTTATGATAGAGTGTTAATAGTTGGTTGCTCTTCTTGCTGTCCTTCTTCTAAAACACTATGAGCTATTAAGCACTGATTAGGAGCATGTGGAAACTTGAAAATTTCACACAAAGGACTATTCTCTACACAATTATTGTTTATCTTTAGAGGGTCACGGGTTATATTGTTTCTTATGGGTTTTACATCCTTCCAATTGGTTTTGTATGACATATCCTACAATATAAATATGTAAGATAGATAGTTTCTATTAGATCTTAATATATCACTTTTATTTTTTGGGATTTAGTATTAAACAATCTAGCATATTCTCTCTTTTCAATCTTGCCAGCAACTTTGAAGGCTTGTGGCAATGTGTTGGACCTATGAGAGCTTATCTCATAGTGAAATTTTCTATCAAAGACACTTAAATAAAATGTAATAAAAAAGAATCCACTAGTCAGTTATCTCTTGGTATCCTACTCAAGACCTTGTTAAACCTTTTGTTGAATACTTCCAATTATTCTTTGGAATTCTTCTTTATGTTGGTTAATTCATGAGATGAAAAGGATGCATCACTATGATCTCCAAATTATTCAATAAAAAAATTAAAAAATTCATGTCATCTTCAAATAACACCATAAGGGAGTCCTCTTTACCATTCAACAACATCATCAGTAAGAGACTAAATATACAACTTCATAAACACTAGCTCATGATTTTATTCCAACTCTTCAATGACATTTTTCAAATCAATAACATTCACTTCAGTAGACCAAGTCTCTTCTCCAAAGAATTTTGGGATTGCATTTCTCAGCTTATTTGTTATATGATTTGGGTATCCCACAATCCCTATAAAACCAAGCTATCTATACCTTTTAATTACCATAGGATCTCTAGCCTTGTGTCTAGTGTTCAATTGATGTTGATTTTGTCCTCTTTGATTATTTTCTATATTTTGTTGATTATTTTGAAGATTGTTTCTACTATTGTTCATATTTCTATTCATTCCATTATAATTTCCATTTTAGATTTTGGTCACATCTCCAATGTCCACTAGTATCTTCTCTTCTATTTCTTTCATACAAGGTATTTTTATGTGAGTTATTTTAGATGAAGTCCTTATTTTAATGATGTGGATTGTATTTAGTGGATTTACTAGCTTCTTGGTTTCTATTATCATCAGTCCTTTTAGGAGTGATAATATCATTTCATTTTATTTCAATTCTTTCAAGCATCTCACTAGGAACACACTTTAAAGAATTAGCTGCCTTTTAAGGTGAAATAGTACATGGCATTTATAAAGTTACATCCAATTTGTGAGCATCTTCTTTATTTTCTTCTTCGTCATCTTATCCTTATTCATCATCAACCTGGTAATTTTCTATTTGATTATCATTATCAAGGGATCTGGTGTTGTAGAAAGGATTTTTTTTCTTTTTTGAAGTCTTATCACCACATGTCTCACCCTCTTTAGTAAAAGGTCAATTTCCCTATCAACAAATCTCTTTTACCCTATATACAACATGTCAGATGATTGGTTCTTTTTACTCCTAGTTCTTTTCTTCAGAGTCCACTCTAGAAACTCTAAATTCCAGTGTGAATAGATCTCCTACTCCACATACACTTTATAGACCAATGTCTATAAATTTCCTTTATTTCAAAGTGACAAAATTAATCATTCATAAAACTTTACATAGAGTTTGCACCTCTGTCTTGAGGATATTTTGGTATATATTTTGGGTTTGATCTTCCAACAGAGTGCATTTCTAACTTTTTCTGGTTTGCAAAATTGAAAATTCTAGGCAATTTTACAATGTCAATTGTGAATGATCTTCCCTAGTAGAGTCTCTAATCTATTGGTTCCTAAAATTGTTAGTTGGAAACCCTATGAGCCTTTCTGTCTCAATGTTGGGTAATTCAACACAATTTGGCCAATGGCTAGGATTAATGTTTAATGACCAAATCCTCTTCACTTACCTAGGTGGGTATACCTTATGAAAACTTCTAAATATTACTTATGCAAATTTTATTGATTGATTCTCTTGGGATAACAAGTTATTTCCAAGGAGAAATTAGACCTTATTTAGTACGTAGAGTATTTTTCAATGTTTTGAATGAGTGTAAATTTAGGAATTGTAGAGAACTTGAGTATGACAAAGATATTCATCAACTTTAATTGATAATAGGATTTATTGAAATTAAATTAGACCAATTCCTTATTCTAGTTGGGAAAAATTAGAGTTCACTTAATATGGACTTCAAGATCATCAAAAATCCTTTAGAGACAATGCACACTTACCATCAATCATGAGACAAAGAACTTTAACACAAACTCTAGTTCATTTTTTTAAAACTTCAATCTTGGAAGATCAATTGAAAAAAAATACAATGCTTGTGAATTTTAATTATCAAAGGATTGTATTAGATTTCAATCTATCAATGGAAATTTGAATTTGAGAGGACAATCTATTAAATATGGAAAAGATTATTCTACACAATTCTTGTGAAGAAACAAAGTATTTTTTCTTTAACTTTAAAAAAAAGTACAATAAAGTTATGGTTAGTTGTAGTATCCACTCAAAATTTGCACATATTATTCAATTATGTGCTATACATTGGTTTATATATATATATATATATATATATAAAAGCTATATTCTTGTATGAGTAAAATTTGATCCTCGATTTAGGGTCTTAGTACCTCTTCTTCTAGAAAGTAAAGAGGTGTGAAAAAAGCTTAAGATCCTTTCAAAAACTATTTAAATAAAGTAATTTTGACGAAACATAATATTTATATATTAACAAAAAAAAGATTTTCATAATCACTTTATGGAAGAAGGCCACATAACATGTCCAACATATCATTAAGGTAGGCATGATCTCTTGGCTGCTCTCCTTGCTCTACTAGTATCTTCTCAACCTCAACCTTGTCTTCTTCTACTTCAATTTCATGACAGCCACTCACATAACCAACATAATTCTTCCTCAGATCCCGTGTAGCCACATACATTTTGTTAGTGTTATCAATCTAAACTTCTTTCTTAGGAGAAAGATCGGGCTATGCTACTAGCTTGGGTTCTTGACATATTGGATTCTCTCATACTAGTAAACTGTTTTTTTGCACCTACAATCAAAATTTTCTACATCCTTGAAGAACTTATCAAAGAATACATGCCAATTTTTTTTTGCAAAATCAAATTGCAACGAGGTCTTAATAAAATAGTGGCATTTAATGACCCATTAATTAAAATATCTTGTTGACCACATTCCACACATGTTTGGCTTGCATGTGTACAATAATTTTTTCCTATTAAAACTTGTAAAATTTTCTTTTCACTTTCCAACATATCCTGAAAAATTGTCATTTGGTCTTTTCTCAAGCTTATATGGCTACCCCATCCAAAAATGCGATGGCCATTAATGTAATGAAAAACCCATTTCTTTCCATTTTGAGGCACACTCTAGGATCATCTACGATTTGGGAAAAAATTTCTATTTAGCACAACCTCCTCATTATGCATTGTAAAATCTCAAAAATCACTTATTGACAAGCTCCTAACAACATCCCATGTGAAGTTTTGTAACTTCTTCATTTTACTAAATTCATTATGATTCTCATGACTTTACACCGCCCATGTAAAACTTCTTCCGAATAACACACAAATCCTATTTTTAGACTTTATCTTGTTTGAATACCTTGTGATATGGAATTTTTTTTTAATCATTTTGCACTATCCTTCATAACATGCTTACAACATTCTGATTTTTTCTATTTCATAGACCTCCTACACCTGTCTCTCTAAAGTAGCAAAAATTTATTCTTAATGTAAAATTTTTGCATAAATATGAGGGTTCCACCACTACCCATCCTTTGGCATTTGTCACATTTCTTAGTGTATCGTACTACATCCTTTTGTAGAGTTGTCTAGTAGTAACCCACTGTCAATATTTTGAAGGTTGGCCTCTTTGCTGCAAAATGATCTCCACATGGCTCATCATGACATGCACAAAGGGTGCTATATGTATCATCTTGACATATACATTTGTGGATCACCTGATAAGGTCTTTTATAAAACATGCATCCAAAAATCCAAGGGTAAAAGCACAAACCCATGTCACATTTTTATAAAGTAAAAGGATCCTAGAACACAAACTATTCAACTTTAATGACATAAAAATGGTATTTGTTTTTATAATTTGAAGATGATGTAAACTGATGAAATGTGTGAAATTGGATAAATTAAATGCCTACGATTTTTTAAATTTTTTTTTGGGTAAGAATTTTTTCATTTTTTAAATTTTGAAGTCCTTTTTTTAACTACAAAAAATATAGGGTGTGGTTCTCACCAAACAAGTATATGTAAATCATATATTTTCACTCTAATTTGAAAAGATAGTATATATGACATGTATAGGTAAGGCACAAAAAGAGAAGTATTATTTATTGATGCATATTTTCTTTGTTATAAGTACTTGAGGTTGATCTTATCAAAAACCAAAAAGTTTTTCCCTCTCGTCAAAGCTTCCCTATCAAATCTACACCTTTTTGAAAATAAATTACATATTCTTGAAGAGGTCTCTCTCCTCTAGGGATAAAGATAAATTTAAAATGTTTTGATATAATTTACTATTTTTTTTTTCATTTTTTGAGGGAGCATCTTCTCAAATGTTAAATACCTAATTATAATATTTTGAAATTATAACATATTATAACTAATCAAAACACTATGAATTTTATATAATGATAACACTGACTTTGAGATCTATAAAAGGTTATTTTTTTAGTTTTTGAAAAAAATTGAGTTTTGGTAGAGAAATGAGATTTGACCAAAATAGGTTTAGATGTCCTAAATAGTGACATAGATCTATGCTTTTCCATCCAATAGAAGTTGAAGCATTTCTTAGTCAAAAATCTTCTCACTTTTGGAAAGAAATGAGTTGGAGTCCTTCTTGTAGTAAGGCAGTTAGCAATATCAAAATAACATGGATTTTGAGATGATACAGAGAAAATATGTTCATTTGGAAAGCTATCATATATGATACTTGTAACCGAGAGAGAAATCATCTATTGCATTAGCCTTCCTTGGTTTATCCAATATGATTATATTAAATTCTTGCATAAGAAATAACCAGTAAGCTAATCTCCCTAAAATATTTTATTGCTTAATGATCAATATGCACAAAAATCTCATAACTAGTTATATAATGTCTAAATTTATTAAATGCATAATACACCACAAGTAGGTCCTTCCCAGTGATAGTGTAATTGTGCTCTACCCCTTGCAAGTTCTTACTCATATAATAAATATCATGTTCCACAACTCCTTTCTATCCTAGGATAACACCTATAACATAATCTAAAGCATTATGTATATATGAAATGGAAAGCTCCAATTAGGACCTCTTAGCAGAAGTCCTTTGGTTAGGAATTCCTTTGGTAGTTGAAATATGTAGTTGTAATCTAACTAAAATCTTTTATGAATCTCTTGTAGTAACAAGCATGTCCAATAAAAAATATAATAGCCTTGTACTTTACTATAGTAGGAAAAGTATTGATCACCTCAATCTTCATTAGGTCAACTTGAATACCTAGTAATGAAATGTAGTATCCTAAGACCACTTCTTCTTCCATCATCATGTATCATTTTTCACTATTTAGTGAAAGATTATACTCTTTCAATATTTTGAGAAATTTCTCTAGATTGTCTTGTGCTTCTTTAAAGATGGATCCATATACAATGATGTCATCCATGTAAATCTCCATACAACTAGTAGATATATTAGAAAATAAACTTATCACATCCCTTTGGAAAGTGGTAGGTTTTCTATATAGACCAAAAGGTAAAACTGAATATGCAAATGTTCCCCAAGGAAAACTAAAGGTAGTTTTATCTTGGTCCTTTGGTGCTATCTTGATCTTGTTTTACCCACTAAACCCATCCAAAAAGGAAAAATACTTCTTACGAGAAAAATTATCAAGAACTTGATCAATGAAAGGAAGGGGAAACTAATCCTTCTAAGTTGTTGATTTTAATTCTCTACAATCCATAAAAACTCTCTATTTATCCCCCTTTCTAGGTACTATAACCAAAGGAGAAACTCATTGGATGTAATAGATTGCATAAATGAATCCAACATTTAGTAACTTTTGCAATTCATTCTTCACAATGTCCCTTAACATTGGATTGATACTTTTTTGTGAATGCTTAACATGTTTGTACTCTGAGCTTATGTAGAGTCTATGGGTACAAAATTTTGGATCAAGCCCCTTCATATATGTATAGTCCCATGAATTTTTTTGTTGGTTCTCTTGTAGAAACTTAAGAAGACTCTCTTATTAGGCTGGAGAAAGACTATTGCTAACATTCAATTTTTTACCTAGACCCACTTCTATTTTGGACACTTTTTCTAGAATTACTACTTCTGAAAAAGTAAACAAGTGCAACCCATGAGATAGTAATTTATGAAGGCACTTAGATGATCCAAGAATGTTAGGTGTATTTTTAGGAGGACACAATATTTCCAAGGAATAATTATTGTCATTAAATAATTGGGAGTTTACATCATACTCATTAGATATGATGGCTATCAAAATATCATAATCTTCCTTTGAGACCATAAATGGATACCTATCAATTACCATAGGTTGTATTACTAAGCTATATTCTTGTTCATTGTCACCCAAGTCAAGCCACCAAGCTTGATAATCTTGTAAGAGTGGTTGAGAAGGGGAATACAATGTCAATTTTTTAGTATTCATGCTATTAGAAATTTTCATTTTTCTAAAATAACAAGCTATAAAAGAATAAATGGTGGCTAACCATGACCTTCCTAGAATGATAGGGTATCCTCCCAATGTGGTCTTAGGAGACAAAATCACAAAATATATTGGATATTCTAAGGAATCCAATGTGACCATTATATCCTCAATCATACCATTAGGTTTAACAGTGGGCTATCAACAAGTTGAAGGATAGCAGGGATTTCTCTTATGCCAATGATGTTTAGGTGAGATAAAAATTCTCTTGTCATGAAATTAATGGATTCTCCTAAATCAACCAAGGAAATATGAACCCGAATTCCATTAATGAATATAGTAATAACATGGCTTCCAAGATCATGATACTTAGGAATTGACAATTTATCCAACATTAGATGAGACAACTAACCCATGACATGAAAAATCTAGGGATCTTTTAGGTTGTTTAAAACATGCTTCCTTGATGGATTTGGTATAATCTAGAACCTCTTTAATGGCATCTAATCATGGTATTTTTACAATCATTTACTTTAATTGGTTAAGCAATCTTACAATTGTTGGATTTTCAATGTGAATAGTAGGGTTAGCAAGCCTCTAAGGAAAGGATAGAGTCTTTGCTAGAGGAGTGGATGGTAGAATACATGTATCTTCTTTTGCAGTAAGAGTATCCTCAATATTTACCTCTATAATGACATGTCCTTTAGGTGTAGGAAGAGTATTTATTGACCTTAAGTGCATGCAATTAAGAGTAATGGAATACCTTTGTTTTTTATTAGGTTTCATATAGTTAGGATTTGGATTAGGTTGCACAGAAAAATAAGCTTTCTTAAGCTAGTTTGCATTGGTTGCAAGAGGAGGAAGTACTATAGCTTTCTACTGAGGTTGAGAGATAATGAAGTGTTAGTTAGGGTAGTTAAATCCCCACTGAGGTGACTATTTCTAGTTACTTTGTGGAGGATTCCACTGATTGGTTTACTACTAATTTTGTGAAGGCTACTACAATTTGTTAGCTTGCAAATTTTCTAAGGTTTCTACCAGTTTTTCTTTAGTTGTTTCCATTGATTAGATAGGAGTTGTTTCCAATTTTGGTTGTTCCATGGAGGTTGGGATTGGTTGGACTAATTATTATTCCAGTTGGAACCTTAAGGGCTAGACTTCTATGAGTATTGATTTTCCATTGATTAATATTATTATAACAAAAAATTTGCTAGGGATCTTAAGGTATACCTTGTCATTTGGACCATGGACTTCATTGAGAAACATAGAGTACATTCCCATTCTCATTAATAGATTTAAATTCAATAGGCATTGGCCGGGTCTCCAAATTGACAACTGTCTTACACTTACAATTCCTCTTCTTCTCTTTGCAATGAGGACAAAAATATTCTAGCATAGCTTCATCTTCCCCATGCTTCCTTTTAGCTTTCATGGTATCAAGTTGAGTAGCAACATTATGGATGATGTACTAATTAAAATCATATAAGAAATTGGAAATCTCTAGCATTGATACTCCATAACCATTGGATTTACCAAGAATAGACTAAATCCCTCTTTCATTCTTCATAGTTTCCCTTGAGTAGTTGAGGCATATCCTTTTAATATCTTCCTAGTTTCTTTGAGTAATATCACCTCCCACCATGAGGTCCAAGGATTCAATACTTGCATCATTAACACCTTTTAGGAAAATATGTTTTTGAAACTCCTTATTAAACTAATATTGAGTGTTCTTTTGCATATTGAACATGAACCTTGATACACAATCTTCCAAGGTCACATCCTCCTTTCGTTAAATTTTAAAGATGTCATTTCCTTTCATATCATAAACTATACAATAATCCTTATACTTGGTAAGGAACATATTATTCATTTCATCTCAATCACCTAAAATATTAGTACCTAACCACATAAACCATCTTAAGGTTATCTCCTTTAGAGTAGATGAAAACAACTTCAACCTATGGGCATAAGTTGTATAGTTATAACTCCTATAGAGGATATGCAACTCAAAAATAAAGGATTTGAGATCTTCATCGATAAGGACATACATTTTTGGAAGTGCAGAGAAAGGAATGTTCTTCAAATTGTTATTATCATGTTGGTTAGGTATAGGAAAGAGAAAAGTAGGTTGAGCCATTCTTGGTGGTGATGGTACTGCTTGTCCTGACTAGTAGATTATGAGAGATAGATGGTTATCTTGATATTCTAGTTTAGCAAAGAGGCCATTTAAGTGCAATAATCCTTTTGAAGATAGAGGTGAAGGAAATCTTTCTTGGAAATCAACAAATGTGTGTTGAAATGGTTGGTCTTCTTCAAAAGGTTGGTTCACTTCTTGGTTTCCTTCCTAGTCTTCAACTTGGGGGATTTTTGGCTCACAATATATAATTTACTCTATTTCAAAGGGGTCATTTTGAGGAAGGAATCTCTCAAGATGGTCTCTTCTTCTATGTATGTAAAATAGATGAAAATAGAACTCCTATTTTATGAAAAAGTAGAAAATTGACCCTTAGGAAAGGTTTAGATTGACACCTTTTTTACAATGGCACCAAAAATGTTTGACCAATTAATTAGTTTAGAGACAAGAGATTTACACCCATTACTTATGGATTGGATATCCTTAAGCAGTGACCAAATGACCCATTAGACTCATTTAATGTATCAACTAGGGACACATACTTGAAATGATATCTGCAAAGTATATGCTCTAAATTAGCCTAATTGCCATCACTAAACTATGAAACTGGAATGCCAAAACTATGGAATATAATAGTTCATCTATTACAAATATATTGAAATATAATCAAGATACTACTCTATTTTCCTATACTACAGGAATAACAAACAATTCAAATGTTGTAAGGTTGTAGGAGAAATAGAGTACTAAAATATTCTAAGAGAAACAAAAAACTAATTCTACTAACTAAATTCACTCATCAAGTGGGCCCTCTTGGATGAGGAAATAAAAAAATACTCAAGATAAAGTACTAGAAGTTAACAATGTCATTCTATTGATATTGAAACCATCAAAAGTACAACTGAGATAACAAAACTATATATTGAATGATGTTGTTGTATTACAATTGACTTCTTGAGTAACTAGAGAAGTCTAAGCAACAACTAAGGAGAAAAGAACTTCCTTAATCTATGATCCTTTTCTTGAAAATATAAGAGAATCAACTGAGATGGGAGGGGTGAATCAATTACCACTAAAACAATTCCAAACCCCTTAGATGTCATTACAAACTTAATTAAACTCATAGCTTGATTAGAACTAGATATTCACTATAACTTGGTTAGCAAAGTAATTTGATATATTAATATGTATTAACCTTAGTAACTTTGTTGTAGAAGGATAAATCAATAAGAAAATAACATGAACACATGAGACACCAAGATTTAGCATGGAAACCCAATTTTGGAAAATCACCAATGCAACTAGTTACAAATTTTCATTCTTCTAAAGTGAGCCTTGTTAGGAGCCAACCTAGTTAAAGGTTAAAAAATACACTATTGGGTGTGACCTTGTTAAAGGATTTAAATCACCCTATTAGGAGTGGCCTTGTCAGAGGACTTAAGACACTTCAATCTAAAAATGCCACCTAGTTAGAGGATTTACAAAATGTCTATTAAGTTAACTTTGTTAAGAGATTTCTTCACTACTACAATTGTTAGAGAGTAACAATAATTGACCTGATTAATGAAGCAACTAGATTATAGATCCAAATCACTATTTTGGCTTATCCTCTAGATCCTTCTTGATTAGAATATTATTTGCAACTCCTTGGATATTCTTCTCTTAATCAGATATCTTTCTCTAATCACATTTTATTTTTCATATATATGAAACACAATGTTAAGTCAGATTGAATACCTTTTAAAATAAAAAAATAACATCCACTGAGTTAGCTTGCACAAACCAACTAATAGATAAAACTAATCTACTAAAAGTCAGCTGAAATAAAACTAATCTACTAAAAGTCAGCTGAAACTGGGTCAAAGACTTGACACAATGCTTTTACAATGTACTTGATGTACTAATTCATATGCAATAAGCTCTAACTTCTTTGCATCAACTTGATAGATCTTTAAAGTAGTTTGGTTGATGCATCACTAATCTATACTCTAGTGAGCATCAAATAGGGGAATGACCCCTAGCTTTCCACTTAGATGCAAAAATGCATCCTTAGGTAATGGTTTGGTAAATATGTCAGCTGTCAGTTACCTGATCCTTTGTGTTACATATTCCAATATAACCTCTTTATCTTGAACTAATTCTCTTAGAAAATGATACTTGATTGCAACATGTTTTGTCTTGGTGTGCATCACTAGTTTTTTATACTGTTAGAAGTAGTAGATCACCAATATAATTGAGTGGGTTGGGGGGGGGGGGGGGTGGTGGTGAATCAGTTATATATCAATCTTAAACAATTCTTAATTAATCAACCAAAGTAAACAATAATTATGAAGAAATGCGCATGCACAAATACACTAGATATGTTGACTTGGGAAACCCTTGATTAGAGGGAAAACCCTGGTGGGAATGATGCCCACAAAATAATGTACTAATTTGAATATTCCTTGTTAGAGGATGGACCCTGTTAGGAGTCTATGACAATACTTAGTACAAAGAGTCCCTATTAGGAGACTTTGAATCCTTGTTAGGAGATTTTGACCCTACTAGGAGTTGTGGAAGGCAATTGAACCACTGTCCAAATAACTTCAGGATCATATCAACGAACCTACTATCCAATTGATCTCAGTACTATTTCTTTTAGAATAATAAATATTTTATAATCTTTCACTTCTTTCTCTATCTAGTATGTCGGACTTCTTCACCTTTAGATCATGTAATCAGATCTAGAACTCTATATCCATCAATAGTAACCCTTAAGGTCATTTACATGCATTAGCAGATTACTCCGCTTTGCGACTTTGAAATTTGTAAGTCTTCTCTACTTCTCAATCTCAATGATAGTGTCTAAAACTTGAAAAACATCTTTCCTTTATACCACACTCAATATTAATTCCTTAAGTCAGCTCCATACTTTACCATATGTTAATTAAATAAAATACATATAAATTAATGCTATTAGCTCACAGTTATACCCAAACTTTCACATGTGCAACTTCTGTATTTGTGCACTTGCTAACATCATTAATAGTCAGTGTGCTACCTCCAGTTTACTGCACAACCCTTAATTCCTAATACAATGCTCTATATTGGTCATACAACAAAAACTATTTTTCCAATGCTCTATTTTCCTGTGGTTCTCTGTAAATTATCAATATCTTCCGTACGATGTTGATTTGGGTTTTGTGCATTTGCCCACATGTCAAATACATACTGTAGTATATGATGGTAACTACACATAAGTAGATGCATAATGTAATGTCCTTAATATAAAAATCTCAGTTAGATGCTCTGTCAGTCTTATACAAACTTATTGCCATGTTGTCATCAATGACAAAAAATGTTCTACAATGCTCCCCCATAGCATCAACATTCATGCTAACAATCCCCCCCTTTGGCATTGATGGAAACATAGATGAAAAATATCTAGTTCCCAGAATACCAAGCCTTAATTGCAACACTCCTCCCCCATAGTACAGACTTTCTCTAATTAATTTATATTCTCTCCCCCATTAACATCAATGTCAAAGATAGTAAATGAAAGGTTTAATTGCTTGAGTATACAACAATCTATTAGCATGACCGCAAGCTTGTCTATTTCTATTATAACTTTTGCATATAATTCTATAAACAATGCAAGTGTCTAAAGACACTGTTGTATACTAATTATTAATCACCAAGAATCCTTGTTGACTTTGTTCATCACAGATACTCCCCCATTGAGGAAGCATCAACATTCAGTCCAGTCTAATAATGGTGCTATGTACCCTAGATCAACGCACTTTTGCATCTTCTACTCTGAGCTAGGTAGGGGCATAACCCCAAGCATACCTCTTAGGTGCTCAAAGGTATCCTTTGGTAAGGCCTTTGTGAAAATGTCTGCAATTTTTTCCTCAGTATTAATGTACTCAAATCTGATTTCTTTCTTTGCAACTTTTTCTTTTAGTAAATGATACTTTATTGCTATGTGCTTAGTTTTGGAATGCAAAACAAGGTTCTTAGACATGTGAACAATACTTGTGTTATCGCATTAAATGACAACAGGTTCTGTGAATGTAATTCTAATATCCTTCATCATCTACTTCATCCATATGACTTGATTACAATTGTTTGCTGCTACAACACATTCTGCCTCTGTAGTACTTTGTGAGGTACAATCTTGCTTCTTGTTGAGCCAAGAAACTAGTCTTCCTCCAAGGAAAAATGCTCCTCCACTAGCACTTTTTCTGTCATCCCTATCTCCAACCCAATCAACATCTCCAACCCAATCAACATTTGTGTAAGTGCAAAGAGTAAAGTCATTGCTTCTATCATACCAAATGCCATAATTTGATGTTCCTTTCAAATATTTGAATATCCATTTTACTACTACATAGTGATATTCTTTGGGATCATCTTGAAATCTTGCCACAATTCCAACTACATTTGCTATATCTGGTCTACTATGAGTCAGATACTGTAATCCTCCAATAATAGATCTATACTTCTTTTGTTCAATAGTAGGTATCTCATCTTTGATTGATAAATTATGACCAGTTACCATAGGAGTTCCAACAGGTTTATAGTTTTCTAGACCAAATCTTTTCAACAAATCTTTCAAATACTTGGTCTGAGAGATGAAAATACCTTCTTTGTTCTAAACAATCTACAATCCCAAGAAAATTTCATTTCTCCTATCATGCTCATCTCAAACTCATTCTTCATGTCTTTTGAGAATTTTTTATTGGCTTCATCATTTCTACCAAAAATGATGTCATCAACAAATACAATGATTATTAGCAAACCATCTTCTATTTTCTTCAAGTACAAGTTACTATCTGCTATTCCTTTAGCAAATCCAAGCTTTGCTAAGTATTTTTCCAACATTGCATACTAGGTTCTTGGTGCTTGTTTTAATCCATACAATGCTTTCTTTAGTTTTCAAACCATTTCCTTCTCTTCTATTAAAGGAAAACCCTATCATTCTTTGATGTAAATTTCTTTTTCAAGCTCTCCATTCAAGAATGTCGACTTAACATCCATTTGATATACTTTAAAATTCTTATTTGCCGCATATGCCAAGAACATTTTGACTACTTCCATTCTTGCTACAAATGCATATGCCTCTTCATAGTCAATTCCTTCTTGCTAAGAGTAACCTTTGCATACAAGTCTTGCTTTGTTTCTTATTACTTCTCCTTGTTCATTCATTTTTTTTTTGAGTACCCATTTTGTGCCAATCACATTTTTGTCCTTAGGTCTAGGAACTAATTCCCATGTGTCATTTTTAATTATCTACTAGAGTTCTTCGTCCATTTCTCTTAACCAATGATCATCTTTGATTGCTTCATCTGCACTTCTTGGTTCTACTTGAGATATCAAACATAGTTCTTCATTAATTCTGCTCCTTGTCATTACTCCTTTTTTATTACTTCCTATTATCTAATCAATAGGATGATTTGTTATCAAGTTCCTATTTAGGGTAGGAGTTGCTGCTTCAACTCTTATTTCTAGTACCGTGCTCTATTCTTCTCTCACATCTTGAATTTGCACATTATTCTGCAAGTCATTGTTAGTCTTGAAAAATAACTAATTACTTTTGTTAGTCATTCCAAAGTAATAATCTCCAACAGAGTTATAATCCACTATCTTTTTCTTAGTGCCAAATTTTTCATCAATTTTAACATTTGTGCACTCTATTATAGTTTTTGTTCTGTAGTTGAAACACATGTAAGCATTACTTTTTAATGAGTAGCCAAGAAACATACCTTCATCACTCCTTGGATCAAACTTACTAATATCATTATCTCTTTTGATGTAACATTTTCTTCCAAATATCTTGAAATATTTGACTGATGTTGAGTGACCAAACCATAGCTCATAGGGTGTTTTGTCCATACCTCTTCTTATCTATACTCTGTTTAGTGTGTATACTATTGTATTGACCGCTTCTGTCCAAAAGGTTTTTGGTACATCATTTTCAAATAACATGGCTCTTGCTACTTCTGCAATTGGATTGTTTCTTCTTTCAACAATCCCATTATACTCAGGTGTATGGGGTGAAGATAATTGTCTCCTGATACCATGCTCTTCACAATAGATATTGAATTCTCTAGAGGTGAATTCTCCTCCTCTAACTGATCTTAAGCTCTTGATTTTAACTCCAAATTCATTCTCAACTTTGTTCTTAAATATCTTGAATTTATCAAATGCGTCTAAATTTTCTTTAAGAAAAGCTACCTACATCATTCTAGTGAAATCATCAACAAAAATCATAAAGTACCTTTCTCCATAAAATCCTCTTGTTCTTGCAGGACCACTCAGATCTGTATGAACCAATTCCAACTTTTGTGTAGTAAAAAACTATTTGCTAGGAAATGAAAGTCTCTTCTTCTTAGCCAAGATACATTCCTTACAAATAGTGTCAATGGGCTTAGTGATCTTGGGTAAATCTCTCACAACAAGTGTATTACTAGTCTTCACAATGTTATCAAAGTTAATGTGACAAAATCTTCTGTGCCATAACCAACTATTGCCAAGCTTTGCTACTAAACATGTTATTTCAATGGAGTATAACTAAAATACATTACCTCTAATTTTTGTGCTAGTACCAAGTAGTTTTCCTTCCTTATTCTTGATAATGCATGTGTTATTTCCAAACTGTAGTTTATAACCCTTGTCCATAAGCTATCTAACACTTAATAGGTTATGTTTCAGTCCATCGACAAAATAAACATCATCAGTGTATGTTTTACCATCAAGAGTGATAGATCCAATTCCCATAATGTGATAGGCTGCATTGTTCCCTACTTTTGAAATTCCTCCATCATGGCTTCTAAATTTGACAAATTTTCTCATATCACTAGTCATGTGATGTCAACAACTACTATCAATGATCCAATCTTTCTTTTCAACCTATGAGATTAGTACACTTTCTTCTTTGATTTCTCTGTCAAGATCATCCTTCTTTATAGCCACAAATCCTAATTCTTCTTCACTCATGTTTTGATCAAAATCTTCCTCTTCTTCTTCATTAGCATATAAACAGTTTCTAGGTCTTCTAGACTTGAATCTTCCTTTATACTTTCTTTCTCTTTTAGAACACTTAGATGCATAATGAGCATATTCATTACATGTCCAACATTTAAAGATATTCTTACCATCTTTTTCTCTTTCTACAAGAAGAGCCACTCCCTCTTGGATCTTTTCCTCAATAGACTTGCTCCTGCTAGCAATGTCTTCCTGCACTTTTGTGTTCTTTGCTAAAATAGGTTTGATATTCAGTGCACTAAATGTTGTCTCAAACTTTGCTAATTCTCTAGATTATTTTAGATCAAATTCTTTAGCTTCCAATCTCCCAAGCAATGTTTCTTTGGTGAAGTTAGTGGTGCAAGGTAACATTACTCAAATCATTTGTGTTATTATCTTGAAAAGTGGTGTTAGACTTTTCAAAATCTTCTATATTACTTCATCATCAAATTTCTTTCCATCAAGAGATGTGATTCCTGCAACAATCTTAGATATTCTACCAACATAACTTCTTATAGATTCATCTTCCATCATTTTAGCATCTTGGAATGCACAATACAAATTTTATAATCTAACCCTCTTTGCACGTGTATCACCTTCATAATTAGCCTCTAAAGTTTTCCCAATTTCATGAGATGTTTTAAGTTGTTTTACCTAACTGTACTCACTTTCGAGTAACACTAGAAATATTGCTTCTCTTTTTATGTTGCACATAAACACTTCTCTTTGTTCCTCAGTGCGGGTTTCAAGATTGTCTTCTTCTATAATGTTCTTAGATGTCTTGGTTACAAGCCAATATCTTGGACCCATTCACAAGAGATGAGTCTTCATTTTATCCTTCCAACTGTCATAGTTTGTGTCATCAAATCTAGGTCTTTCCTTCCTAAATAGATTCACCATGGATCTCCCAAATTTATTAAACTTTCCTTTAAGGAGCTGATGCTTTGATACCAATTTGACGTAGTAGATCACCAATATAATTGAGAGGTGGGGGGGTGAATCAATTATATATCAATCTTAAACAATTCTTAATTAATCAACCAAAGTAAACAACAATCACAAAGAAATGTGCATGCACAAATACACTAGATATGTTGACCAGGGAAACCCTTGATCAAAGGGAAAACCCCGGTGGGAATGATGCTGACAAAATAATCTACTAATCTAAATATTCCTTGTTAGAGGATGGACCCTGTTAGGAGTCTATTACAATACTTAGTACAAAGAGTCCCTGTTAGGAGACTTTGAATCCCTGTTAAGAGATTCCAACCCTACTAGGAGTTGTAGAAGGTAGCTAAACCCACTATCCAAACAACTTTAGGATTAGATCAATGAACCCACTATCCAATTGATCTCAGTACTATTCCTTTCAAAATAATAGATATGTGACAATCTTTCACTTCTTTCTCTATCTAGTATGTTGAACTTCTTCACCTTTAGATCATGCAATTAGATTTGGAACTTTGTATCCATCAATAGTAACCCTTAAGGTCATTTACATGCATTAGCATATTACTCTACTCCTCTACTTCACAATTTACAAGTCTCCTCTACTTCTTGATCTCAATCATGGTATCTAAAACTAGAAAATCATCTTTCCTTTATAGCACACTTAATATTAATAGCTTGAGTTGGCTCCATAATTTACCATACATTAATTAAATAAAATACATATTTAATTAATGCTATTGGCTCACAGTTATACCCAATCTTTCACAGATGTGACTTTTGTACGTACACACTTGCTGATGTCATCAGTAGTCAGTGTGCTACCTCCAATTAACTATGCAACCTTAATTCCAAATACAATGCTCTATATTGGTCATATAACAAAAAATATTTTTCCACTGATTTGTTTTCTTGTGGTTCTCTGTAAATTATCAATATCTTCCATACGATGTTGATTTGAGTTCTGTGCACTTGCCCACATGTCAACTACATACTGTAGTATATGATGGTAACTATGCATAAATAGATGCATAATATAATGTCCTTAATACACAAATCCTAGTCAACTGCTCTTTTAGTCTTATACAAACTTATTGCTATGTTGTCATCAATGACAAATAATGTTCTACAATGCTCCCCCATAGCATCAACATTCATGCTAACATGTACATATTGATTGCACTCGTGTTATCACAATAGGTAGCCATTGGATCCTTGATTTCTTCCTTCATTCTTGATAATAGTTTCTTGAACCTCATTATGTTGGAGAAATTAACTATTGCAACAACATATTTTGCCTCTGTTGTAGAATGAGAGATGCAATTTTTCTTCTTACTTGTCCAAGATACTAACCTCTTTCCAAGAAAAAATTCTCCTTGATTGGTGCTCTTCCTATCATTAATGTTTCTAGCCCAATCAACATTAGTAAAGGATTTCAACTCAAGTTCCCTTCTTTCTTGTACCATAGACCAAAGTCTTGAGTTCCTATTAGATATCTCATAATTATTTTGATTTTCATCATATGATTTTCTCTAAGACTTGCATACAATCTTGCAACTATACCAATTGCTAATACAATATCAGGTCATGTATGAATAACATACTAAAATTTCCCAATCATAGATCCATACGCAGTCTAATTTACTTCTTTTGAATAATCATTCTTGGATAAATTATGCTCATTAGACATAGGTTTTCCAACTAGTTTGGAATCTTCCATTCCAAAGGTCTTCAATATCTCCTCTAACTACACCTTAGCTTCTTCTGACTAAGATTCAGTTAGAACTATTTCTAAGTTGGGTTGCACTAGCTATAACATGAGTTGCACTAGCTACAACTTAGTCTCCTCCATCTGAGACTTAGTTCCCATAGTCTGTGTCTTAGGTTCCTTTAACTAAGATAGAAAACATGTAGTTTCAATGAAGTCTAGGTAAAACAAATTACATTTTTTCTGATTACCAATTCCAACTAGGTTTCCTTCACCATATAGTAGCCTGGCCTTCACATTCATGAACTCTACCTTGAATCCAATGTTGTTTAGCTATGTCACACTTAGAAGATTATTTCTTAGTCCTTTAACTCGGTAGGCATTATCACATATGATTCCATTAGTCAATGCATTTTAGCCTTTTCCCTTCACATAAAATGGATCATTATTTCCACATTTCACACTTCTATCGTCATAGTGCTCCAAGTGTTCAACCTTGGTTTTATCACCACTCATGTGATGAGAACAACCACTATCTATTATCCATGTGTCATTCTTGCTAACATGAGAAATATGTGCCATCTTTTCATTATCCTTATCATCTAATTCATCTTTTATAGCAATATATACTGTTTCATCTTCATTATCACTGTTAGAATCTTTAGCAATATAACAAGATTTCTTACCTTTTATCTTTGTAGTCTTTGTAGCTCTTGAAATCTTTCTTGCCTTTTAACTTTCTAGATTTTCTATCATCTTTACTTTCCTTGTTTGGACACCTTGCAACAATGTGACCAACTTCTTCACAAGAAAAACAAATCAATGGAATTTTGCCTTTATATTAATATTTTCCTTTTGGTAACCTCCTTGCAAGTAGGGCTTCAATGGCTTCAAGATCATCATCAGATTCTTCTTCTTCTAAACTATCACACTATTTTCCTTTTGATTTTCTTCCCTTTCTACCAAGGGTTAGTTTTTCTTTGAATGCTAATTCTATGTTGTGAGATCTAGGAAGATAGTTATCAAAGTTATCTATATTAAAAGGTGCTAACCTTCCCACTAGAGCATCCAAAGTTATATCACTTTTGGGATCACATCTTAGCTCTTGAATAGCTAAAACTCTAATTTAATAAATAGGAAGAAGAGTTCTCAATATCTTTCTAGCTATTGTTTCATCTTCTACTTTTCCTCCCGAGGCTCTGATTGCAGTCACCCTTTCTTTGCTTCTCTCACTATATTTTGAAATTTTTTCATCTTCTCTCATCTTCATCTAATCATATTGACCTATTAAACTTTCTACTTTGGGTCTCCTCACATTTTCATCTCCTCCATTGATCTTTTGCAACTTGTTCCACATTTCGTGAGCAGTATCATAATCTTTGAATTCATCAAATTTAGGATAATAGAGAGCATAAGCAATGTCAATCATCATTGTGTTGTGATTCTTTTTATCTACCACCTGATCCATATTCAAAGGATTAGGAGGTGACACATACTGGTTCTTTAGTAATCTTAGGCATGTATCTCCAATGGTTCCCAAATGTAGCCTCTTGAGTTCTTGCATGCTTTGAAGTTTTCTCTGTTCAAATTGGGAATCTCTCTTCTATAAGACATCTTGATCTTTAGCCTAGGTCCTTGAAACCTTTTCTGCAAGAACCAAAAATGCTGATACCAATTCTTGGAAATATAAGAAAATTTATTGAGATGGGAGAGGTGAATTAGTTACCACTAATACAATTCCAAATCCTTTAGATGTCAATACAAACTTCCTTTAAACTCACAGCTTGGTTAGAACTAGATATTCACTGTAACTCAGTTAACATAGCAATTTGATATATTAATGTGTATCAACCTTTAGTAATTTAGTTGCAAAAAGATAAATTAGTAAGAAAATAACATGAAAACATGAGACACCAATATTTAACATGGATACCCAATTTGGGAAAACCACCAGTGTAACTAGTTATAAATTTTCACTCTACTAAAGTGAACCTTGTTAAAGGTTACAAAAAACATGATTAAGTGTAACCCTATTAAAGGATTTAAATTACCCAATTAGGAGTGGCCTTTTTAGAGGTCTTAAGACACTTCAATCTACAAATGCCACCTGTTTAAAGGATTTACAAAATGACTATTAGGTCAACTCTGTTAAGTGATTTCTTCACTGCTACAATTGTTAGAGAGTAAAAATTATTGAACTAATTAATGAAGTAAATAGATTATAGATTCAGATCACTACTCTAGGTTATCCTCTTGATTCTTCCTGATTAGAATATTCTTTGTAGCTGCTTGGATACTCTACTCTTAATCAAATATCCTTCTCTATTCGCATCTTATCTTCTTCTCCACTTTCTCATATTTCAATCCACAACTTGACCTTTCATATATATGAAACACAATGTGAAGTTGTCTTGAATAACCTTTTAAATAAACTAATAGATAAAACTAATTTTTTGAAGATTGACTGAAACTAGGTCACTCGATTACCATTGAGTTCCTTGGTAACTGACCTAACTCAGTTTACACTAAAATCTTTTAGTAACAGACCTAACTCAGTTTACACAGTAAATCCTAAACTTGTTTGGCTGATACTAGAATCTTCTAAACTCAGTTCCAACTAGAAATGCTCAATTAGAGTATAACATTTGTGTAACAACAATGAAAATATATAATTGAATAATTGTTATCAACACCTTCAATAGAAAAGATCTATTAGATACTTTAATTAATTACAAAAATATAAGGCACACTCATCCTATCAAAAAAGTCTTCCATAAATGTAGTATACAATGAATCTAGATTCATGCATGAGTTAGTTTATAGTTACTTTGACCTAATCATTGCATGAATTTGTGATGACACACTTAATGTTGCTTCATCAATCCCATTTGGTACACTTGCCTAATTTTGAAACACATTGCCATTTCAATAATCTATAGAAAGTGTTAAATGTACTAAGTAACTAATTCTTTCTCATGACACACATAGCTAAAGGAACATACGTAATAAAGCTTTAGGTAAGAAAGCAATAGATTCATTAATATGCACATACTTGATTTCATTTATTAGCCATAAGTTTTAACTATATTATCATAACCATGAAACCATAATTTGTTTGGAATACCATAGAAATTTATAGGTTTATACATAAATATGATTAGAAAGTCTTTGAGCTTAAAGCATAAAAAATCTCTAAATAACCATAAATTCAAAATAATTATATGCTAATATTTGGCCCCATCATGAATCATTACCTATATCCTTTTCTACCGTATAGCATTACAAGATTTGTTGAACCTACAAGTCTCAATTACATTTGGAATGGTAATTAGTGTTACTAAGTATTGTCATTGATTGGAAACTAGTCAAGCATGGGGCATACCATCTCACAATCATTGGTAGACATCTACATTGGCCGAGTTGTGTCTTGAGATGAGGACTTAACAAAGAAGTAAGTCATGATTTACATGATGAGTTGCCATAGTAGTGATATGACAGAGAAATACATGGACTAAACCATGAAGTAATTATAGCTCTAACTAAATAACAAAAAGAAGACTGGATAGATTGGTTATGGCTAGACCTAGCATAGACTAGTAGGGCTACCAATCTAGACCCTATGATGTTGGCGTCATGAGTTCTTCATGAAAATATCAAGCATGCCATACAAATACTAATTGTATTTTTTTGGGTGGGATGTTTTTAGGGTTTCGATACCTACAAAAGAGAGTATACCTATATTGTTAAAAAGCATTAGCATTGTGTGTACAACATGAGAGAGAATACGAAGATTGAAAGTGAAATCAGATACAAAAGAAAATAAGAGTGGATGAAAAGGGTAAGTATTGTGTAGATATAAAACAACTACCCAATGTAGAGTGGTGCACTACATACAAGGGAAAATAAGAGAAGAGTGTATATGTGAAATGTAAGCCTTTGATCCTCACACACACTTCAATATAGTCATTACCTCAGAGATCATCCTAGAATGAATATTGAATTGTTCATCTGAGTAATCCAATAGTGTGACCTGTTGCCTTCTAACTAGAAGGATTTTGCCTTTTCTCTTAGAACAAGAAGTGGGCAACCAAACCTTTTAGTACAAAGGATCAATGCAACTATATGATATTGCAATTAATCTAGATAAAAATGCATTATAATCTAAGAATAAGAAATAACATTTAATCTATATGTATGCACTGTGTTAAGCTAAATGATATTACTATACTAGAAAGTATAAAAGCTATGGGAATGTGAGCACAATGAGTAAGTATTTTGACAAAAAATTGATACATTCAATATTCAACCTTTTTTTTGAAGAATTGAAGGTCTCTTAAATAGAGTTTAAGGATTGATCAGTGGTCAAAATTAATTGGAATGAATGGTCAGGATTGAAGATGAGATTCAATTGAAATGGAATTTTCCTTGTGCAGATGAAGTTAATTGTTTCAGATTTGAGTGTAATGAAGAGTTCATTGAGTTCCACATGAGTGTGAGAATGAGTTAACTAAGTTAATTTGAGAAATAGTTCACTCAGAGCTTCCATTTTGGAATTGAAGAGAAGATTTTAAGAGATTATTTTATTTAATAAACTGAAATAGAGCTTCCATTTTGGAATTGAAGAGAAGATTTGAAGAGATTATTTAATTTAATAAAGTGAAATATGACCTCATCAATGCATAAACTTTAATTAATTGAATAATTAAATTCAATAATTAAAATGAGGATGTTGTTAAATTAAATACATTTAGTTCACTTGTTTATTAGCTAAAGAAGTAAATTTAATTAAATTAAAGTATGAACACTTATAATTAAATTAAATTTAATCAATAGGTTTATTATAGCTAATTTGAGTTGATAGTTGGGAATTAAATAAATAGTGTGATTAATGTAGATTAGGGTCTTTTTCATTTGACACCTAGGTCAAGTAATGATTATTAGAATTAGAATTGCCTAGTGAAATAAGACTTAGGAATGATTGAATAGACCAAAATTGGTTAACATGGCAATGTGCCAATTTTGGGATATTACATTTGCCCCTCTTTGAATGAATGTGCCAGGCGCAACATGTTCGATTCATAGAAATGAGAAGTATGAAGCATAGGTCAAGAAAGGAGATTGGTCTTGAAATTGATGATACAAAGACCAACTGATAAGCTTTTAAAGGTTATCTCTAGAATGAAGCTTAAACTTAGGGGATCTAGATAGAACACTTAGGTATTGAGATTGATAAGCACAAAGATTGTCAAATTTCATAGAATTTTTCCTAGAACGAGACTCAATTCTTAGGAGACAGGTTTTAGACTATTTTTATACCTATCCATTAAAATATGACAAAGATTTGATCATGATTCATAGAATTATCCCTAGAATGAGTCTTAATTCTTAGCAGAAGTTAGGATTATCTCGAGAATAAAGCTTAATCCTTAGCAAGAATTTGGAATTATCTATAGAATGGAGCTTAATCCCCCCAAAGTCTAGATAGAACACCTGAATACTAGTCCATAAAAGATAATAAGATCCAATCATGAGGTGTAGAATCATCCCCAGAATGAGGCTTGATCCTTAGGAGTCAAGGTTTAGACTTTTTCAATACCTATCCATCGAACTTTGACTAGAAATGTTATAAGATGTGATATGCTGATAAAAAGTGAGATAGATAACATAGATGCCAGATAGAAGGGAGCAAGATGCCTTGAGTAATGAGGATATAAGATTCAGATTGAGTTGAAATTTAGATTCAATGATGTAATCATTCTACTGCCTCGACAGCGAAATCAAAAGATGACACGCCAAAAATGTGATGTAATGCAGTATGTTAAGAAATACTGAAGAAATTTTGGGGTTCAAAAAAAATATAGAAGAGATTAGAGGTCTAAAAGACTAAGTTTGACCAAAGTTGACTAGATTTGATCGAAGTTGTCTTTTACCATAATTTTATTGGAAAATTTGAAGAACATGTGATTTGAAAAGATTCCAAGATCCACAAAGTATCAGAAAATGAACTAGACAAGTGTTTAATCAAGCCAGTCCCAAAATTTTAAAATGCAATTTTGAGCTATTTAAGTGTGTTAGTTTTTGAATTCAATCCCAAAAATGAATTCATAGCAGTCAAACTAGCTAGGGGTGATTCTTGCACAAATCGGTGCACTTTGAAGAATTAGGTCAAAACCTATATAAGGGCCTAAAGGGTCATTTTCAAATTATTTGTGCTTTCTTCTTTTGTGGAGAACAAAGATTTGAGGAGAAAATGGTGGTCCCCATATATTATCATCAATTTGAGCACTCCCAACGACATAGCTGGTCAGTGGAGTACAGATCTCTAGTGAGTAATTGATAATCTTGCTTCACTTTTAATTTTGCATGCTTTTCGAGGTGTTTTAGGTTATTTTTAGGAATTTTTAATTTTGTCCTATTAGATTTTGCACAAGGATGTCTCTCCTTGTGTGAGCGCAACCACATCTCACACGAAGAAGTATCAACCTGGTACTTCATCACATGGTTCTATGGGTTCATCACACAATAGATACCCATCTTTTGCATGAAGAATCCTAGTTTTATGTCACTTTTCGCTCATAACTTAGTCACTTGTTATGCAAAGAGTTGTTTTCTTGTGCGAAGATGTGCAATCTCGCATGAGAACTTAAAATTTCATACAAAATTTTGATGTTAAATGCAAGTTTGAAATTGTGAAATTGATTTTTCATTGCAACTTTGCACTTTCTTTCATCATGTTTGTTTACCAGAGATTGATTGCTTTCCTATTGTGGTTATTTGTGTAGGTTACATTTCCCTATATTGGATTTCAATCTCACTATTTGTTGTACAAAGCTCTATTGCGACAGCTTGATGATGCTAATATGGTTCATATTGATAGATTGGGACTAGCTTATCTTTGCCTGATTCCGCCAATGTTGTTGAATCATAGCTTGCTGACTACACTAGTAGAGTATTTCCATTTAGAGATGAATACATTTCACTTACCATAGGAAGAGATAACCATCATGCTAGAGGACATCTATAGGATACTCTACATACCCTTCAATGGACCATAAGTGGTATATGATATAGTGCCATGAGTAGGCACAGAGGCACTGAGGGCCATCTTCCAGGATGACCTCATCATAAGTAGAGCTATCAACTAGGAGGAGCTAGTGCAAACATATGGGCCCACTCATAGATTTCCATCAGTATTGGCTATATTCATCAACTATTTCTTGATGCCTAATAGGGATTAGCATGGATTAGAGTGTGGGTGGGGCTACATGCTGCAGATGATGTTGGAGACTCTAGAGAGATATCGATGGGGTCAGTGCATGCTAATGCATATGTATCATGAGATGCACGAGATAGTATACCATGAGAAGAAGAACATGGCTGTCAGGGTCTATATTCTCTAGATCTAGGAATGGGAGTACCTACTAGTTACAAGGCCCATTTTTGAGGACAAGCGATAGCCCATAGAGCCATATACTTGTAGACACAGAGGCCAACTTATCCAGATAAGTTTGGGGAATATTGGAGGGTGCAATTAGATGACTTAGTGGTAGTAGTATGGCAACTATGGAGAGAAATGAAGGATTTGGATGATGCCCCCAGGAGTTGGCAAACATGTTCACTTCGTGATCATTGATAGGTTGATCTCTTCACATAATGGAGAGATTTCCTCTGACACAGGTGTTGTGGCAATACAACTAGCCATAGGATATTTCATAGGAATACTACTCCTATGCGTGGCTGGTGACAGATTTAAACTATGGGTGGTCCTTGAGTTTTGATCCACAGAGATCGATGATAGATATATGCAACTTGGTTATGACATAGTGGGACTACTTACTGGTGGTAGTAGATGGGGGATGACTCTTGCATATTGAGCCTATTTTGTGAGTCATCCATTTTCACAATTTACCAATCTAGTGGGGATGGCTATACCTATACAGTTAGTATAGGACCCCAGGCACCACCACAATAGCCATAATAAGTGAGACATAGGGTATGCTAGGTTTAGATTCTACCTCGGTAGATGAGAATAAACCTAGGTGCTAGTAGCAGTGGGACAGGGCAGAGGAGATTGCAAGGGGAGATGGGATCTCTAGGACCCACCAAAGGTGATACATAGAGAGTAAGCATAGAGGAGCAGTGGTTTGCTGAGCAATCAATTGAGCAGGGTGATGAGGGGATGCAAGATTAGCTTGTTGCAGGGATCTAGGGTGGAGATGGCCTAGCATAGACCTAAGAGGCCTTAAGGAGAGCCAAAGAGTGGATATGGATTGTATAGCTATGACTAGGAGAGCTACAGATACAGGTAACTATGAGAAACTCCTAGATTGTAGACCAAGAGCATGAGATCCATGACCTGCAAGAGTAGTTAGATCAAGACACCTAGAGATCTGAGCAGCAACAGGATGAGATCCAGCTACAGTCAACTAGGGTAGCATATTATTTTGCAACTTATGTGGTAGTTGTTCTAGATGAGGCTGACCAAGTGCCTCAATTTTCATAGTATGCATAAGAGTCTAGAGGTGCATGACCTATAGTGAGACCATACATGCCTCCTCCTCCTCCTCCTCCTACACCAAGAGATGAGGGAGTAGGAGAGAGTTAGCTTCATTTTCTCTAATTTTTATTTGGCTATGTATCGATTGGTGTACTAGCACCATTTTTTATCTTTTTTGAAATCAATAGCACTCGAGTAGTGTTCATTTTTTCCCCAAATGTACACTTTTGATATATATATATATGAGATTTTGATTCAAGTACCATCACATGTGTCACTTTATGTCTTTATCATTTGTTGTACATGAGATGTTTTATGCTTATGATTATGAATGGAAATATGATGTGATATATGGATACATGTTTGATACAATGTATGAATGTAGTATAGAGGAGATGAGTCATGATAGTATGTATGAAATGCAAAATGTGAATGAACTAACATCTCATGTAGTGTTCTATTTTTGTTGTTGAAAGTGACAGGTATCACGTGAAGATCAATAGGATGTACCAAAGAACCAAATGCTTGTGTAGCCCTGAAGAAATATGATACTTTGAAGAAGCCAAAAATCCCTCATCACATAGGATGTAAGTAGACCTACAACTAAACTATGTGCTTATACAATGCAATCCTATGTTAGATGCAAACCTAGGTTTGGTTACCAAGCTTCGACAATTATCATCATTGAGCATATAGTGAAACCCCATATGTCATACAATTCCCACTAACATTGCAATCATGGAAATATGAATAGGACATATGTTCTAGTTTTTCTAGGATTAAATGTAAGCATTTGAGGCACAAGAAGCCAAAATGACTAGAACATTTGTCCCTTTTAATGTAACAAGTTAACATAAGCATCAGAGCATAAGTGCTAGGATGACCAGAATGTTTCTTACATGTAGACTCACCAAACACATGAGAGATCCTTGTTATGCTAAGTAATCAGTAAATATTCTATCTACAATGACCCTTATATTTGTAACTTGAGATAGAAGTGTACTAGATATACTCACAGTGACCTATATGCTCACTTAGCAGGACAAGTATCAATATTTATCGTAGCATAAAGAGTTCACTCCAACAAACAAGGAGAAGAACTAAGCTCACTGATTTATCTATATAAAAGGAGTCAAGGTACACGTGACCATCCAACATGAGATAGAGGCTCTTATAGTGGACATCGCTTTTACGTAGATGCTTTAGATCATTAGAACTAAACCATAAATAGAAAGAAAAGAAAAGATCATGCCCCAAGTCCTCGCTTCTCTAGTCAAAAGTGACATCATTGATTTTTTCGAAGAGACATGATAAATAAAAAGAAAAATAAGAAAAGAAAATCTCAACATATTCCAAACAAAGTCATCATTTTGAGTTCATTTTTTGTATTATAGGATTGATGTCAAGTGGCAATGTTCAGAACCTATATGAAAGAACTCTCTTTAGTAATGTGACAATAGTAGGAAGACACAATCAAAATGAATGGTGACTGAAGTTAAAGAGGAATCTTTAGTAAGAAGAACCTTGGTAGGAAAATGAGTGGTAGTAGATAGATAGAGTTAGGAAAATTGGTGATTGATGTGAGAGAGATATTCCATGAAAGGAATCTCCAAAGTGACACTAGTGACAGTAGGCAGATGTAGCTATAACAATTGGTGATTGATGCGAGAGATGTTCCATGAGAGGAATCTCCAAAGTGACACTAGTGACAGTAGGTAGACATAGTTAGAACAACTGGTGATTAATGGGAGTGATGTTCCATGAGAAGAATCTCTAAGTGACACTAGTGATAGTAGGTAGATGCATTTAGAACAACTAGTGATTGATACAAGAGATGTTCCATGAGAGGAATCTCTAAGTGACACTAGCGATAGTAGGTAGACACAATTAGAACAAATGGTGACTGATGTGAGAGATGTTCAATGAGAGGAATCTCTAAGTGACACTAGTGATAGTAGATAGACATAATTAGAACAATTGGTGACTAATGTGAGAGATTCCTATGACACCGTAGGGGTTGCCCCCAAGTTATGACAAGATTCAATCCATCAATACATGAGAAAAGTAGCAAATGAAAGTAGGAAAGAAATTGTACAGGAGCCAAAAGATGCACTACAAGATATAGCATTTTGAACAAGAGGTGCCTATTTACCAGATAACCACCTTCTTGGCATGAATTTTTTTTTGCTACCATGATGCCTATTTGCTAGGTTTTCATCAATGGCACTTTCTTTTGTTTTTCAAGTTTTTTGAATTTTTGTCTTTTTCATTTTCTTTTGTATTTTTTGTGTTTTTAAATTTTTTTGGTATTACCAAGGAGCCTATTGCTAGGTTTTCAGCAAGGTAATGATTTTTTTTAGGACTTTTAACAAATTTTAGACTTTTTTTTTCAAGACATTTAAGTATGTATAGAGAGCTTTTGAGATTAGATCAGCTATAGAACCACTTCAGGTGGAGAGTGTTGTTGGACTCCTTGAGCACTCTCCCTCAGCTGTAGAATATTGGTAAGCACTAGATCCAAAAACTACAGTGATTATGTACAAACCAAGCCAATTGGGTTCAATCTTCCCTTTTTGTACCCGTTGTTTCTAATTCTAAGGATTCTCTCTCAGAATGAGATCACCAAGTTGGAAGTCACGTGGCTTAACTTTATTATTGTAACTTCTAGACATACGCTGCTAATAAGCTCGAAGATGATCACATGTCACTTGTTGATGTTCATCTAATAATTTTAGCTCTTGAAGCTGATATATTCAATAGTCTTCATTAGTAATGAAGCCCTTCATGGAGATTCTCAAAGTAGGAATCTCAACCTCAATGGGAAGCACAACATTCACTCCATATACTAAAGAAAAAGGTGTTGTATGTTTGGGAGTTCTAATACTTGTTCTATAAGACCATAAAGCTGGATTAATTTGAAGGTGTCAGTCCCTTCCAGATTTGCTAACTGTACGATACAAAATCTTAAGGATCAACTTGTTGGATGCTTCCACTTGACCATTACCTTGGGGGTAATAAATAGAAGACTATTGTTGCATGATTCTAAAATTTTTACACAACTCCTTAAGATCCTTGTTTTTAAACTGTCCTCCATTCTTAGTAATAATGGAGGAAGAAACACCATACCTACATATGATATAATTCATGATGAGCAAAGCTACAATTTTTCTATTTACTATGGAGAGAGGGATTGCCTCTACCCACTTAGTGAAGTAGTCTATAGCGACAATGACAAAATTATGTCCATTTGAAGAGGACAGGTGAATCTGACCCATGAGATCAAAGGCTCATTGTTGGAATGACCACAATGTAACATATGGAATTAGATATCTTGCTAGAGTATCAATCAAATTACCATGGATCTAACATTATTTGCATGACTTGGCATATTTGATTGCCTCTTGCTCCATATTCAGCCAATAGTAACCAACTCTAATAATTTTACAAGCTACTATCAAGCCGTTAGAGTGAGAAGTAAAAATACCCTCATGTACATCTATTAATGTCCATTTGGACTCATCACGTTCGAGACACCTAAGGAGTGTTCGTTCAAGACCTCTCCTAAACAAGTTATTAGCAATAATAACATAGCATGAAGCATTACAGACAAGGTGACATTTTTTCATATCGGGTTAGATTGTCTGGAATGGTTTGGTCACACAAGTAAGAGTATGTATGGTGGTAGTGGGATGATTCATGTCCTACAATAGAATAGAACATCCTAGATTTAGGAGAGTCATAGGCAGGGTAGAGTAACATTTTCACCAGGAACTTGTGTCAAAGATCATTTTCTAGCATCTGTAACAAGGAAGCAAGAGTAGCCATGGCATCAGCCACTTTATTATCTTGTCGAGGAATCAGTTGAAAAGTGACATGAGCAAAGTAATTCTTTAGGTCATCCACCATGCATTTATAAGTGATCAATTTCTCATCCTTTGTTTGATATACACCATTGACCTGATTGATTATGAGCTGGGAATCACCAAAGACATTCAATTGATCCACTCTCCATTTAGCTACAATCTTCATGCCATTAATGAGAGCTTCATATTGTATGATATTATTTGTACAAGAAAAAAAAATCTTGTACACCTTAGGCAGTGAATACCTCTATGGTGTGATGAAAAAGAGTCCATCACCTGATTCCTATTGTGTGAAGGAACCATCAAAGAACACCACTCAAGTTTGGTGTGTAATTGTTAGAATTGATTCATTAGGGAAATCAATGTTTAGTGGAAGAAGACTTTTCATTGGTGCTTCTACTAACTAATAAAAAATCACTTATCCTTTGATAGCCTTTCATTCAACATGTTGAATGTTAAACTAGCTTAGTATCATGACCCACTTAGCTAATCTTCTTGTTAGAGCTGCCTTGTCGAGTAAGTACTTAAGTGGATCAATTTTAGCATCCAGTCGCATAGTATGAGTGAGCATATAGTGTCTCAAATTTTGAGAAGCAAAGACAACTACCAAGAAATCCTTCTTAATGATATTGTAGTTCATTTCATAAGAAATTAGTGTGTGACTCAGATAGTAGATAGCTCTTTCCTTGTTATCATTGTCTTCTTGAGCCAATAGAATACCAAGAGATGTCTTTGTTGCTGAAATGTACAAGATAAGAGGTTTCCTATGAATAAGAAGCATCAAGATTGATGGATTAGTAAGATATTGCTTTATCTATGTTAAGCTTTGCTCACATTCTTGGCTCTAGTTGTATTTCACACCTTTATGCAACATCTTGGTAAAAGGTTGTGATCGGTCTACCAACTGTGAGAGGAATCTGTGAATGGATTGAATTCTTCCTTGTAAGCCCCTCATCTAACTGATATTATGGGGTGGAGGCATATCCATGATTTCTTAAACTTTCTCTAGATCAACCTCGATTACTTTCATAGATACAGTGTAGCCAAGTAGTTTCCTAGACGTTACATCGAATGCACATTTCTTGGGATTAAGTCTCAGATTGAATTTCTCAATGCTATGTACGATAGGTCCCAAATCTTGGAGGTGAGTATTGCATTTTATGCTCTTAACCAAGGTATCACCAACACAATCCTCTATTGTTTTATACATCATGTCATGAAAAATTGTAGTAACTGCCTTTTGATATGTAGCATCAACATTTTTCAAGCCAAATGGCATCACATTCCAACAGAAACTTCCCCATGCACAAGTGAAAGTAGTCTTTTCCTGATCTTCTAGTGCAATTTTGATCTAATTATAACCATAAAATCCATCCATGAGTGAGTACATTTCATATCTTTCCATCATGTCCACTATCATATCAATGTTAGGAGTGGAAAATCATCCTTCAGACATGCTAAGTTTAGATCTCAGAAATTTGTACAAACTCTAATTGATTTTTCATGATTGGAGATTGGAACGATGTTTGATATCAATTCAACATAATCAATAGCTTGGATGAAACCAACTTTTAGAAGCTTTTCTAGTTCAACTTTGACAAGCAATGCAACATGAGGATGCATTTTTTAAAGTTTTTTTTTGACTAGTTTAACTCCTAACGTGATAGACAAGTGATGCATTATGAGGTTAGGATCTAATCATGTTTGAGTATGTTCATGCAAAATTTATCTTTTTCTCTTGGAAGAAGGTAATGAATTCCTCTGTTTCTTCTGGAGATAGTGACTGTGCAAGATGTATCATGTGAGGATGTTCTTCTATTCCTAGGTTGATCAGCTATGTTGGCTCTATCAACACTAATGATCTTTCCTAAAAATGACTAGAAAGTGCATCGAATATCTTATCTGCAAGAGCCTCATAGAGGTTTTCACCCTTGGATACATCTTTTATTTTACTTTTTTAGGTTTCAACACTACCACAATGTGGTTTTCACCATCAAAACTATTATTTCTTTTCTTTTTGATTGTATGATTGAGATATTTGATGTCAAATTTAGTTATGTTGACACTATGTTTGCTGGTAGAAGATGTTATAGGTTCGATAACATTTAAGTAACAGGAAAGAGAATAATCATTCTTGAATATAGGGACTTTTCTAGATGCATTAGAATTCTAGTCTATGAGCTCAGGATAGGTGAGTGAAAGAAAGGTGGCTGGTTCAATAGCATTCATAGTATAATCATCAAATGCTTTGATAAGCAATTCAAGACCTAGAGCGATTTTGTCTATAAGTGTGTTCAAATGCCTCTAAGTTCTAACATCATTAATCAAACACTCGATGACACTAGTTGGATCAGACTCACCCAACCTAACCCTTGATGCTTTACCCACTTCAAGGATATTTTCATAGACATGAACTTGATTTATGTCTTTTTTTGTAGTTGTTTTTGAGAGAGAGTTGAATTCATATTCCTGAGAGTCTATGCTACATGGTGACAAACTATAGAATTCCTCAATAGTGATAGGAACAAACTCTCCTTTATCATCTAGATTTTTGCAAAGATATTCAATGTGTAAAGCATGACTAGACTCTCCTTGTTCTTTTTTATTATGTTGTGAATCAATAGTATCATTATAAAAAACACTATCACCATCCATAGTGTTAATACATGGTACAAAGTCATTAGGTTCAACAAAGAATTTAGCAAGATCATCAGGAATGGGATAAGGATAAGGATCCTCATCACCAACATTGTCTTCATGGTCATGAGACTGAGCGTGCAACTCATTTTAAGATGAATTTTTAGGTTTTAGTACAAATTTGTTAATCCCTAAATGAAATGGGATCTTCTTGAAACCTAGACCAAATGTATCTCAGTTCCTCCTAGCTATCGCATTGGTAGGATCAATTAGACCATTTTTGTTGCATCCAATAGGAGGAGTTCCCTTGTAGCCAAAGCATTTCATGAGTTTAAGACCTGGACCATACTTTTCATGAGTAATCTTGCGAGACTATTCTATGAAGTTAACTGGAGTTTCCTCTTTGTAGATCCATGTAACAATAGCTCTGTTTTCACTTTCCTCTTTGAGAGGGACAATAGATTTGATGAATGTCCCATTATACTTGGTCTGGGGTGTTAACACAAAAGGTCTCTTTGCTTTAGATGGTCTCCCACAATGACAGGGAGATTCAGGATGAGATGTCAATGAAAAAACCAGTTCTATGTGATATTCACCCATTCTAATTTCTTTTAGCTTGATTGACTGCTTGATTTTCTTCAACTTTTTATCATGATAGTCTATAGACTCCCTATTAGTAGGCACAAAATTTTTAGTAGATTTCAGCATGTTACAGGTATAGCTAGTGCTTGCAAGTATGGTGACTTTAGAGTCATGAAATGGAAACTTTATGCATTGATGATAAGTGTAAGGCACAACTCATATCTCATGTATCCATGATCTTCCTAGTAGAATATTGTAAGCTAAGGGAATGTCTAGGACTTGAAAAGTGGCATCCCTTTTTAAAAGACCAACCTAGAGGGGTAATGCAATAAGACCCAAGGATTTACATTCAACTTCATCATACACTTTGATAGTTATCTTGCAACAAGGGTCAATGGATTCATTAGAATATTCTAATTGTCTGAGTAGAGCAGTAGAGACAATATTTAAACCAGCTCCATTATTGATAAGCACATGCCGGGAACATTTCTAGAGTATCATAACCTCAATGTGTAGAGGTTGATTATGTAGATGACTCAGTGAACTGTCATCCTCCTTAGAAAAGGACATATAGTAAGGTGAATTCAGATGACCTACCATAGATTGGAACCTCTCAAGATCAAGATCTTGAGGGACATTTGCCTTAGTAAGGGCTTTGTCAAGAATTTCCCTATGAGCAGACAAGATTTTGAGTAGTTCAAAGATCATGATTTGAGCATTTGTTCATTGTAACTGATCGAGGATACTGTAGCTAGCAGTTGGAGATGTTATTGCAAGCTTTGTTTTTTTGCTAGATGGACCAACAAGAGGTTGATCTTTGTGTTGTCCTAGCTTAGGAGCAAAAGACATAGGGCATTTGAGTACTAACTTGGCACGAGAATGCATAACAATGTTGGCACAAGTTTGTGATGACTCATTGTCAGATGTGATAGAAGTAGGACCCTTTAAGGAAAATGGTGTCTTAGGTTTAGTTTTGTCTTGTTTGCCTATGATGGTGATGACATTGCAATACTTAAAATCCATAGGTTCAACCATTTTGATCATGTTTTCATCATTAGAGTATTTTTAGTTGACCTTGTTGTTCGGTTTCTATTTTGAGTTTTCTCCTTTTTTGTAGTGAGGGAATAGATCCTTGAAAGCCTTGTGATCCAAGTTCTTGTTATGTCCATCCACAACAATGTCACCATTGTAAATTAGGTCTTGGATTTTGTGACACAATTTGATACAGTTGGTGGTTTTGTGACCTTTTTTTGGGTGGTATTTACAAAATGAAGTTTCATTCCACCATCGTGGTCATGGTTGCGGATCATAAGGTTGAGAGTTGTCTGATGGAGAAATGAGCTTGTTTTGTAGTAAGGTCTTGTAAACCATGCCCAAAGGTTCATCCAAAGGTGTAAAATCTCATTTAGGTCATGTAGCCTAAGATGAGTTCCTTGATTTGTTTCTAGATGTCTTATTTTCAGAAGGAGATTTCTCAATAGTCTGGGATGCTTTGAGATTATTTATAAGATTGAATGCTACCTTAACAGGTTTAGGAGTAATGTCATTGTCAACTCTGTCATGCACAACCTCTCAATTTTTGTTTACATATTTTGACTTGTCCTTATGAGAGGTTGAACCATGTTTGGTGTCTTTCTAAAGAGTTAACTCACTCTTTTTGACCATGAATTCCTCTATCCAGATAGCTTGTGTGACCATGTCTTCGAAGGTACATGGACCTTGAAGTTGAACTCTATACCCAAAATTAGGTAGGAGATTATCCATAAAGATGTCAAGTTTCTCTATTTCTAGGATTTTACACAATCATTAATGTAAGGTTGTCTCCATCTCTGAAGAAATGTGAGGAAAGGTTCCCCAACTTTTTGTTTAAGGTTGTACAAGTCTAGAATGTTAACTGAGTGTTGTATATTATGAGAGTACTGTTGGACAAACAAGTTAGCAATCTCATCAAATGTTTTGATACCACTAGGCAAGTGTGAAAACCACTCAATGACCTAACCACCTAGACTTCTTGGGAATAGATGCATGAGATATGTTTGATTATGCATAAATTCCATAGACAAGGCACCGAATTCTTGAAAATGATCTTGGAGATTGGTAGTTCCAAAGTATTTATCATTCTTAGGTAACTCAACTCCTCTTGAAAAAGGAGGCATGTCTATACTCTTGTCAAAAGGAAATGGACAAAGAGCATCTAAGGTGTATGTTTTTGTAGGTTTTTCTTTCTCATGCATCATTTGGGCTAACTATTCCTGCACGATCTTTAGTTGTCTTTGCAATTTAGAAGTTTTAGTTTCCTCTTTAGGTATAATGATAGTCTTAATGTCAAAGTGATGAGGTAGCTTGATTGCCTCTTGTGCAAGTTTGACAAAGCATTTCGCTTTCTCTTTGTTAAGAAAGATTTCCATGACCTTTTGGAAGTTTTTATCCTTATGACATTTTTTGATGTGTTCAAGGAGTATTTCTACCTCTTCTTCATTCTCATCAGTAAAGAGAGGTTCATTATGTCATTCATTCATATGTTGATCATGGTCTCTACTATGTTCTCCATGTTCAGGTTCTTGATCAGCCATTGTAGGAATGTGGTAAGTTTCAATGTGTTTTGGTTGAAAAGGTTGTCTGAAAAAAAGCTCAAATGTGTTTTTTGGAGACATATGACCTTTGCTAGTTTTATGATCCTCTTGATACAAGGGGTTCCTAGTTTGTTGTAAGTTTATAAAGAACATTCTCTGAACACGAGGTGATCTAATAGGTAAAGGAGATTGTGAAGATTCCTCACTAGATAACTTAGAGATAGATCATGTATGGACTAAAGAGTGACCCCCATCATGATTACGACCTCTAGCTCTACCTCATCTAAGTCTAAGGAGATAAAACATGTTTCCAATTCTTTTTGCCACAGTCATAGACAAGGACAAAAAATGAAAGCTTAGACATGGACCACACTAGAATGTAGTCTCAAAAAGCAAGATAAGAGTGCTATATAATAAGGTACAAAACATTTGAGTAATGGCTAGAACAACCAAATATTATGACTATCATGACATGAAGTATGACAAGCACAAAAGAACAAGGACAAGATAGACAAGAGACAAGACTAGTTTGTGTGTAGGTCACAATTCGTTAGCTAAGCAAGAAGCCATTATTTGACACTCTTTCTAGGTAGAAAAGATGTAAAATGTTGTAGATAAAAGATCAGATTTAGAGCTTAGATAGCTCTAATAGAATAGTTTGGTAGTTTATAGCCAAGATTCTACACGAGGATTCCCAAGAAACTACATGAAAAGAAATAGTGAGCTAGGCAAAGATTTAGAATAGAAAAATTTGCAAAATTTTCTTGTGCAAGGAGTTGTGTAGAGCCATGTGACAATGTGCTATACTAACAAAAGATAGGATTCTGACAACAAAGGACACAATATGCAAGATATCATGTAGATATTTGCATGAGACTGTGTGAAGACCTAGAGAAGGTTGCATAAAGAAATGCTAAGTAAAAGGTTCTCACATAAATTTTTGTAAAATTAGGTGCAAAAACAAGGATCAAATTGACAAACAAGACTAGATTTTGAAGAGATTTTGCAAGTTTTAGATAGTTCTAGATAGATTGTTGGTTTTTTGGACATATTTTAGATAGGTAGCAAGATTGTTTTCAAGTTTTGGATAGCATTTTGGTTTTGAACAAGATAGTTTTTTCAGATAAACATAAGAAGCAAGTAGTAGTTGCAAACAATCCAACCAAGGAGAAAGCAACTCGGAGGGATGGGGGAGTCTTGACCCTTAGTTTGATTGGAAAGTTTGGACAATGTTTAAAGACTCAATAAAAAATATGCTTTATACCTAAAACCTAAAATGGTAGAGAAGGAAAAACCTTTATACCACAACTTATGTGCATGTGTGCATGTCACATAGCTATGTCATTACACTTGAGGGCACCCATGTTTTTGGTGTATTCTAAGGGCTCAATAACATATAACACTAAATGAGCACCCTTGTGGCAGGGGTCAAGAATGTATACCATCTTCCAACACCTAGGTACATGGCTATGGTGAGTTCTACAAGAGAGATTCTTCCCCCTCCTTGCACAAAGATTATGCCCCATTTTGGAGGTGAACTAGGTAGCAAATAACTAAGAAGTTTTTACTTGGCTTCTATTCATATTAATCCATGATGGTTTTACAAGAAAAGTTGAGACTAGCAACCTGCATCAACATTTGAAAGTGTACAGACTTGAATAGCATGATTGGGGCCTACATCAGCCAGTGCAACAAAAAAAGCCTCCTCTTGATATGTGATATCAGGAATCAAGAGGAAGAAATTAATATGGCTTTGGAGCCTTTCACTCTACAAAGATTCTTTATTATAGTGAGTTGGAATATCTAGCGATAGGAGTGTGCTCACTTGGGTTGTTCCTGGAGGTTTGATCACTCTGGCAAGCCCTCTAAGGGTTGACTCAAACTGGTGGTTCGGATCCAAGGTTCAAAGTTTCTAATTACCCTCAAAGGGAAAGAGCATACTCCTCTATGTTATCACCTTGCCCAAACATGAAAGACATGTTAGTCATTGAGTTAGCTTAATCAATCCCAATTCTTCCTTCCCCAAGATTTTGATTCCCTAAAAAGAAATCATCATCCTTTCATAAAAAAGGACTCCTATAGGAGAACCACTAACTTTCTTGCCTCCCTCGAGTACTATCTTTTAGAGACTTCTAGGTTTCTAATTTACTCTTGGGCATCACTTCCAAGTAGTAAAGAGCATACTCCCCTATTCCCCTATCTTGCATCCTACAAAGTTCACAAGCCCTAATTATACTATGTGTAAAAAGGAAAAAGAAGACACGATGTTTTGAGTGGGTTTGAAACAAGTCTTTGACATGCATGTCTTTTACAAGTGTCCTACAATCACATAGTCAATATATGTTTGAAGTGTTTAGATAAAAGATGTCTTCGTCAAACGTCCTAAAAACCATTATTACACTGTAGGAAAATAGAAATATGAAAGGAAATGCTTTAGAGAAAACTATTAGTCAAACATCATAATAAACTAGAATCTGGAAAATTTTATTTTGTGTTGCTATTGCAAAATTTGATGCAAAATCATGCACAAACCCACACAAAGAAATGATGTTCACTGTGCAAAAAACCACATGATTATGCACTTGTTTGTGTGAGGAAGTGTAGAGGAAAATGTGAAATCTTCAATTCTTCCCACAAAAATGAGATTTCTCACCCAAAAATGTGGAAAACTATATGGACAAACATGACAAAATCGTTATAAATGCATAAGACAGAGTAAATGAGGCTAGAAAAATTGATTTCTTAGCCCTACAATGGGTGCTAGAAATGTATATGTGAAATGGCAGCCTTTGATCTTCACACACACTTCAAAATAGTCATTACCTCAGAGATCATCCCGAAATGAACATTGAATTATTCATCCAATTAATCCAACAATCTGACCTATTGCCTTAAAACTAGAAGGATTTTTCCTTTTCTCTCAGAACAAGAAGTAGACAACTAGACATTTTAGTACAAATGATTTATGTAGTTGTATGATATTGCAATTAATCTAGATGAAAATGCATTTTAATATAAGAATAAGAAATAGAATTTAATCTATATGTATGCATTGTGTTAAGCTAAATGATATTACTATACTAGAAAGTATAAAAGCTATGGGAATGTGAGCACAGTGAGTAATTTTTTTGACGGAAATTTGATGTATTTAATATTCAACCTTTTTTTTGAGGTATTGAAGGTCTCTTAAATAGAGTTCAAGAATTGATCAACGGTTGAGATCAGTTGGAATGAATGGTCATTATTGAAGATGAGATTCAGTTGAAATAGAAACTTCCTTGTGCAGATGAAGTTAACAATTTTAGATTTGAGTGTAATGAAGAGTTAACTGAGTTTCACATGAGTGTGAGGATGAGTTAACTAAGTTAATTCCAATTTGAGAGATATTTCACTCAAAGTTTTCATTTTGGAATTAAAGAGAGGATTTGAAGAAATTATTTAATTTAATAAAGTGAAATATGACTTGATCATAAATACATAAACTTTAATTAATTGAATAATTAAGTCCAATAATTAAAATGAGGAAATTATTAAATTAAATACATTTAATTCACTTGTTCAAGTATGAATACTTATAATTAAATTAAATTTAATCAATAGGTTTATTATAGCTAATTTGAGTCAATGCTTGGGAATTAAATAAATAGTGTGATTAATGCAGATTAGGGTCTTCTGCATTTGACACCTAGGTCAAGTAACAATGATCAGAATTAGAATTTCCTAGCAAAATAGGACTTAGGAATGATTGAATAGACTAGAATTGGTTAACATGGCAATGTGTGAATTTTGGGGTATTACAAAGAGATGTAGTGACATTATAGACACCATAGAGAATACCATCAAGGCTCTTAAGAGATGATTAGGGTATCTTCTAGATACACATTGAAGATCTATGAAGAAATATGTGCCACATAGATTAGATTAATATTTGGTTACTTTCTAATCATTGTAATCATTTTGTAAGCTCTTAATCGAGCATTCTTATGTAGAAAACATATTGTAAATGTTATTTTGCTGGAATCTAATCAATTTACAAGTGGGAGACTATTGTGATGTGGAGCCTAGTCACACTCATTGGTTAATTTTACCACTTTATTCTATGCAGTTTTTCCCCAAATGTTTTCTAGAGGGGTTTAGAGAAAACACCCCTTATAGGATCCTAGGGAAGATCCCCAAGTGTGCTTTCTATTGTGATATAGGGTGGGGTTAAGGGGTAATACCCTCTCATGATTTTTTGGGGGAAGCTCCCTTAAAAGCTCAATTTATTATATTATTATAAAAGGTGTCAGCTATTATTTACTATTGGTGTGATGATAATGAGCTGGGTTTCTCAGTTATAATACTTGAATGCTTTATCCACTATAGAAGTAGCCAAGGAGATGATATGGCTTCAATTCTTCATGGAAGAATTGGGACACCCACAAAGGGAAAATTATATACTTATAGATAGTCATAGTTTCATTTTTCTTGCCAAGAATTTTGCTCTACATTCAAAGAAAAAAGACATATAACTATGATACCATTTCATTTACTTAATTTTGGATGATGTATATTTAAAGTTGGAATATATATAGATGATAATCTAACATACATGTTTAGAAAGGTAGTGAGAAGGGAGAAGGTGAACATGTTGAAAGCAGATTGTTCATGTGAAGAAGATTCATAAAACCTATCATTGAACAATCATTTTTGTCATTGATGTCAAACCTACTACTTTTTGGTGAGACAATTTCATACTTTGCTCTAAATGCTATCAATTGATTGATTGATAAAGAGAATTGGAAAAGAAAGGATAACAAGAGAACCTAGAGAAAGGTTGAGTTATATGGTGAATAAAAGGAGCAATACGACCAAGCAAGACATTGATGATATAGTGTATTGTTCATCTACTTAAGTCCATAATGAAAGGATACTTAAGAAAATACTAGAAGAAGGATAAGTAAAGAAATGTGTTTGCCAAGCCTAATTGAGAAAACAGTGTAAGCCAAGACAAGTTAGTGTAGGTTGAGTAGAAAATTTAGTTGGTGCCTAGTGAAGAAAGTTAGTATGTGCCAAGCAAGAGAGATTTAGTTGGTGTTGAGTGAAGAAAGTTAGTATGTGCCAAGAACCAGTAAAGACTTAGTGGATGTAGAGCAACCTAGTATTGGCCAAGCATCAGATAATAGTGTTTGTGGAGAAAACATAACATTATTGTTGAGTGCCAGTAAAATGAGTTAGATTGAAGATTTAACAAATTTAAGTTGAAAAAGTTAATTTCTTAAATTGTGGGAAGCATGTGGAAGATTACTATATGAGTGGGTGGCACAAAATTCAAGATAAACCATTTTGAGGTGAATTCAAAGAGGATTGTAGAGGAGGTTTCTAGAAGGGAATAACATGGAAAGATGGGTAGATTCATTGAATCTTACCTAACCTTAGAATGGACTATTGTGGTTAAGTGACAAAAGATCTAAGTTTTCTATTTATAGAGATAACATGCCAGAAGAAATTCTTGTTATGTGTGAGAACCTAAGGAAGACAAGAAGTCTAGGGTGTTGCTTCATATGGTGGCCGAATAAAAGAGTCTATAGTTGGCATACAAAGCAAGAAGGCTTAAGGTGATGAAGGCTTTAAGGGTGAACTAGCTGTCAGAGATGAATATGATGAATGCCAGGAAGAATGAAGGATTGAGTGTGAGATCTGTAATCTACAAGTGAGTTGTTATTGTTATAAGATCAAGTCTTGCTGATGCTCTCTAATAATTTTATTAGTCTAGATAAATCCTTTGGACTAAGGTTGATCTAATAGTCATTAGTAAATCCTTTAATAGGGTGACATTCTAATGGAATGCTCTAAAGTCCTCTAATAAGGCTCACTCCTAACAAGGTGATTGAAATCCTTTAACTAGGCCACATTTAGCAGTGTGCATTGTAAAATTTAACAAGGTTGGCTCCTCATAGAGCTCACTTCAGAAGAGTGAAAATTGGTAGCATGTTGCTAGTGGGTTTTCCCAAATTGGGTTTCCATGTAAAATCTTTCTATCAAAATATGTGATTAATTTTTTTGTATTGCATGTTTACATTTCTACAAAGTTATTTTAACATAGGACAACAATATGCATATGTTTAGGATATTGAGTATTCTAAAGTACTCCCCACTCCCACCTCTCATTTATTCTAAAGTATTCCAACAATTGGTATTAGAGCACCAAGTGCTTAAGAGAAAAGTTAGAAGGTTCTTAAAGCTAAAGATCAAGATGTAAAGAAAGGAGGTGCCCAAGTTAAACAAGGAAAAATTTCTTGCATGGAAAAGTTTGATGAAGCTACATCTAGGAGGTCTTGGAGATTATGCATAGTCAACTATCACCACGCAGAATGTTGATCCAACTAGAGATCCAACTACTGAACAATTGAAATAGAAGAAGATACACAATTAGGAGATGTTGGAGGTTGCATATACCCTAAGCTACTCACAGTTTGATGATATCAAAGGATGTAAATCTTCTAAGAAGATGTGGGATGCCTTACAAAAGATCTATGAAGGAGATGAGAATGTGATGAGAGCCAAATTTGAAAGCCTAAGAGGAAAATTTGATGAAATGACAATGCAAGATGGTAAGACTATAGCCCAGTATTGTGTAAGGATCAAATATATTGTTAATGAAATTTGAGGATCTGATGGACATATTGAAGATGAGACTATGACCAACAAAGTATTGAGAACCATATTGCATATCTATCTTATTAGAGTCTTTGCTATACAAGAATTGAGGTGTACCCCTAGTAGTAATTTGACCCTTGAAGGACTCGTTGGTAGACTCACTGCTTTTGAACTTTTAGATTTTGATAATTTCAAATTTGAGAATGTTTAATCTTCTTTCAAAGATAAGCTGCCACTAAAAGAACCTAAAGATAAGAAAAATAAAAAAGTAAAACTTGCTACTAGTGATAGTGATACAGATGATGAAGGGCTAGAAGAACTAGAAGCATTGTTAGCTAGGAAATTTCATAGAGGCAAAGAAAAATATAAAGGTAAGTTACCCATCATATGCTTTAATTGTCATGAGGTTGGTCATATTGCAACAAGATGTCTTGATAAGTCAAACAACAAGAATGAAGACAAATTTAGAGGTAGAAAAGATGATAGTAACAAAGGCTATAAGGACAAGAGAAAGAAAGCTATTTACATTACTGAAGAAGAATCCAATGATGAATATGAAGATCATGATGATGAAGTAGTTTATGTGCTATGAAGGATGGTTATGATTATGATGGGGCAAATGCATTGATATCTTATGTGAACAAAAGTGATAGATGGATAATTGATAGTGAATGTTCACATCACATGACTGGAGACAAAAGTAAGTTCATTACCCTTGAGTATTAGAATGGAAATAGTGTTAGATTTGATAATAATGGACCCTATTATAGGACCAGAAAATAGGATAAACATCTAACATACTATGAGAAAATCACAAACTCAATAAACATATATTAATACCCTCTAGTCTACCATGAAAGCCAAACAAACAAAGAAAGCAACACAAAGTAAAACTCCCTCTTTCATTTTTAGCCCCTATGTCCTTCTTTCTTCTCCATATGATGTAGCTCCAATTTCCTATAATGCACATAATTAAAAAGAAAAAGTTTATGATATGATAGTGCTATGGGAGTACTAGAAGAGTGATTTGAAGATGGATGATTATGGAGTTAGGCATTAGGACTACGAATCAAGGGACTTGAAGGAACAAAAATGAGAGAAAAGTGGCTCATTTTATAGTCAACATGCAAAATGAGAGCATTGAACTTGTCACCTTGGATATATAACTTGGCAAGATATTTATCTGAGAATCCATGACACATATATCACAAGATGCAAAATGTAGATTGTATGACACATAGAAGTCAACAACACTAAAAATGGTGGAGGATCTATGATGCATCATGTGACACCTCAAAACCACTTAAAGCCAAAGAATCTAAGATTATGATGGCTAAATATAGATATGCATAAGGGAATAAGAATATATAGATTATGAGCCAAGTGTAAGGATATAATCCATGATGGAAGATGCCCATGTGTCATGATGATGTCAAGATTATGTCAATATTATGTCAAATATTTGAATAAAAAATCCATATATCCACACAAATGGAAATTAGTAAAATGGAAATTATGAGTGAAAAATGGAAATTAGGATGTTGTGAATTCTCATAGTTTACAAATGATGAATCAATTAATTAATAATATTAATTAATTGATGATGTTAATCAAGAAGAATGATTAGTAATGTAAGATGAAAAATGATTGGAATGACATAGGATTAAATCATGGGTTATTTAATCCTATAGAGAAAATTAGTAGATGATTGGCCAATTTGATTTGATGAATGTGACAATATCCTTTGATGAAATGTGCCAATTATGCGAATTAGCTAGGATTGGTATGGATAGACGAAAGCCATGGTCAAATTGATTGATTGATTTAGATTGATAACATGCCAAGGAAACATGACATGGATTAAGGAAATGCAACATTTAAATGACATTGTAAATGCTACATGATTGAGATTAATTAATAGGATTGCTCATAATAACATCGACAGAGATTGTCAATGTTATTGAATTGATATGATAATTCTACAATTTAATACTGAGAGACTTGACAATGTTAAAGATCAGATGATGCGAATGATAGTTTGACCTAGCACTGAGAGCCATGACAGTACTAAGGTCAGATTGATAGGTTTGATAGGTTTCCAAGGCACTGAGAGACATGAAAATGCCTGGGATTGGATAGATGATGGTAGATTTGGGATCTTTGACATGTTCTTAGTTTATTAGGACTAATTTGGGGGTGATTCTAGGTAGATTTGAGGTGATTCCAAGTTGATTTGATATGATTCTGAAATGATTTGCAAATGATGTGAAAATGGATACAAATGATGAAGAATATTGTTGAGATATAATCAAATAATGATCAAGTTGGCCAAAAGATTAGAATTAGTGAAATTATAAAATGGGTTGAGTTAGTATGAAGAAGTGATGAAATCGTAGATGTGAACCATTTTTTAGCATCTACATTTTGCTCCTCTTTGATACAATGTGATTAGAGCATTATGTCAAAGAACACTAATGAGAAAACCATAACAAAATGCCCCAGTAGGAATGATATATATGGCTGACCCTTGAGAAATTGACTGAGATATGTGTATGATAGGTCATTTTTTTGACAATGAGATGACAAAGCCATAACAACTGGTGGATCACAAATCAGAGTTCAAATGCAAAAGTTATGAGGTCTATAGTGCAGAACAAGGGTTGATCGAGGGCCCAAGAGTAGTTTTACTGGTTATGACTCAAGATAGTGACCAAATAATGAAAATTATATGTCAATTTGTTCACAAAAAAGATACAAATACAATGCAACTGAAGAATTTCAAATTAGAGATGAAACACAGAAGTTATGGGCTCTAGAGTACAAAATAGGGGCTCCAAGAGTAGTTCTTGGCATCTAGTTGCCCCAAGTGAGCCCAAAATGCACCCAAGTGAACCTAGGGTGTAGTTGGTGAGGCCAATTGCACTATGAGAGTACCAATTGTTCCTTGGGTGCACTTGGGAAGCCCAACTGCACTCTGAAAATGCAGACTGCACCCCAAAAGGCTTTGGGGGCCAAAATTAACCCAACTAGACTTAGAATAACTTGAAACTTGGTTTGCATGCTCAAAATGATAGAGAGAGGTAAGAACATGGGTAAAATCAATCAAACATGGTCAAATTTGGGTCAAATTGAGTCTAGAATTGGTGTAGAGCCATAGAAGGTTAAAAAACAATGTATGATGATACAAGAATACATAAATGCAAGATGAAGATAGTTCAGTGTATTAGAATACATGATCATGGTGGTGGATGAAGAGATGAATGATAGAAGATAGAGGAGATGAGATGAGGACCAATTAGAATGAGGTGAAGACTTTTGCTTTCGTAAAGTGCAATATATGTTAATGAAGCTTTATTTTGATATGGCAGATGGAATGTAACACATCATGGCATAAAGGGCTAGAGTGCAAATGCAAACCTTTTTGATAAACAAGCACAATGCAGATACAAAATGACTTTGTCCTTGCTAAGGAATATATACATGCCCTAGACTCTAAAAGGTATATGTTTAATAAATAAAAATAAAAGATGACCATGAACCATCCTGACCACTCTCATAGGTCAGTTTATATCATTGAGTGGCATAGGAACATGATCGAAGAAAAACAAAGAAAAACAAATCACTCATTGAACGTCATGAGCCAATAGTTATTCTTGTCCACTATTACTTGCTTCTCAATAATTTAGGTTTGTAGATAGTGGTTGATAGGTTGATCATGTGATAGGTTCATAGTGACACATTGGATTTGTTGTTGGTTCACATTGCTTAGACAGTGTGATTGTCATTGAAGTGTAGTGCTTTGAGTTTTAGTTTGCGAAAGTGCAAGTGTCTAAGAAAAAGGGGTGATTATTCATAGTGAGTATTTACAAGGTTTTTGCAAATTTTTTGTGGGTTTTGTGATTTTTAGGGTTTTTTGAGGATATTTGATGATTTTATGTGACTGATTTCTTTGGGACATTTTACAATTTTTAGGATTTTACTTCAAGATATTATATGCTTTTTAGTGTTTATTTCAAGACATTATATGATTTGTATTATTTTTTTTAGGACATCTTGTGATCTGTAGTGGTTTTTTAGAACATTTTATGATTTTTGTGTTTTTTTAAAGGATTGTAAGGAGTCACAAGGGTTAGCTTCAATCTAATATGCGATAAGTCCAATGGATAAGATGTGCTTAAGGAGATGCCCCTAGTTTAAGTTCAAAATCATGCACTGTGTAGGTGATATGCCCCTTGACAAGACACAAAATATTTACAAAGGCCAAAGATAGAGTATATCTAGACTGCTGATAGTTGAGTAAGATAACAATGGACATTAACTAGTTCATGGGCCATGATCAAGGAGTAAGAATGTCTTGTAATATGAAGGATATGATTAGGGAATGACAAAATGGGTAAAAATTAGATGGAAGAGCAACAACTAATTACCCATGGTGCCTATTTGCTAGGTTTTCAGCATGTTACTTGCCCAAAGTGTATGTTTGTTAGGTTTTCACTTTTGGATGAAAATTTTCTCTTGACTCAAATTTTTTGTGCCAAGACACCTGTTTGCCAAGTTTTCATCAAGGCATCTATTTTTTCATGACTTTTTTCATTTTTTTTGTTTCTTTTCCAAGAATTTTTTCCATTTTCTTTTTGATATTTTTTCAGAACTTTTAGACAAAATCATGAATGTTGTTGGCAAATATTGAGAAGAAATATGTTGTTGGTGTTGCTAGCTAATAATCTCTAGATCCATGATTGACCATGACTACAAAGGATTCATTCCAAGTCTGTAGCTAAAATCAAACCACTAGAAAGGCCTCGAGATATACCATCATGTACCATATGTAAGATAGTGTTTGCTTCTTATGAATCAAGGCATTTGAGGATAATTGGGTAAAAGGGTATTTTGGATAGGATGCCATTGATGATGACATGCTTAAAGGTGTGGTGGAGAGAGATTTTAATTTGGGTGTTGGATGAGTTATGTAGTAGGATTTGGGTATAAGTACATGGATATAAGGAAGGATTGGGAAGATTGAGACCAACAACTTCCTACATGAAGGTTGATCTAGAGAGCTCCAAAAGACTATGTGACATGTTGGCCACTAGAACACTTATATTCATGGCATCAATTTGTTTATCTTTTATCCTTGGGAGCTACTTAGCTTTTTCTTTTTCATAGTCTAATGGTGCCTTTTAGTTTTCACCAAGAGACCTATGCTTATTATTTTTTCGTTTGCTTTTAGCTTTGTAATTAGAAGATGGATTTGACTCCGCAAAATATGCCAATGTGTTCACTTTAGGAGAAATTCCTTCTTTATGACCATCAATTGTAATACCTTCATAGAGTTCCAAGTTGTTTATCAGAGTATCATCATTATCAAATTGGTCAAAGATTGGTAGTCCATGTTGGTTTGAATCTAACAATTTAGGATAATTTAAGGGGATGTTATCATAAGTGTTGAACGGGCTTAGATTGAAGGTACACATATGGATATTAGATTTAGTAATATTATTGGGGTCAACAAAGATATGGTTAAGTGCATAAGGATTATTGATTTTAGGTTTGGTGACCTTAGATGCCTTTTCATCATTCAAAACATTCATAGTCTCACACGTGGGTAACTTAGTACTAGGAGGACCTATTTGCAATGGTTTGAATCCAAGCCCTAAACTAGGAGTTTGTCCTTTTGTAGTGATAGGTTTGATTATCCCTTTTTCCGAGATCCAAGACCACTACATCTGTCATAGCCTTATTTTAGCATGATAATAAACCCAAGTCCATACTTGCTAGGAGATATCAAAGTGGGTTCTTATTCTGCTTTTTCTTTCTCAATATAGAAAAATGTATTCTCATAGACATGTTCTTTATGTAGGCCACCACCACTAATGGAATTGATCTCAAAATTTTGTTCTTGCAATAGGTGTGATTTACCATAAGATTGGGGAGAATGTGGTAACTCCCTAATGTAAAATACTTGAGACATAAAGTATTCTCCATAGTCGTTGTCTTCAATCTTCATCTTTTCCTTGGCCTTATTAAGGAGTATATCTGCATCCACATATTTAGAGGAATCTATGGGTTGTGCTTCATTGTTTTTTGGGACTTGGTACATAGTAGCATCTCTTAGATTAGCACAAGACTAGAAAGGATCTAGATCACTAGGGATGGTAACCTCCACATTATTGTAGGAAAACTTTAGACATTAATGATATGTAGATGGCACCACTTTCATAGCATAGATCCAAGGGCATCCTAGTATCATGTTGTAATTCAGTTTAATATCTAGGACCTGGAACACTGTATTCTCAGTAGTTGGAGCAACTCTAATGGGTAATATGATGACGCCCTTGGAGAAATGTTCACCATCATCATAGGCCTTTATTGTGATTTAATGAGAAGGATCCACATCATCATTAGAGTAACCCAAACCCTTGACAACTTTAAGGGTATAGATGTTCAGTCATGCTCTGCCATTTATCAAGACACATCTAACCTTGGCATTATGGATAAAGACTTCAAGGTGAACGGGGTCATTGTGGTTGGGTTTGTCCTCCGAGATATCCCAAGGGGAAAAGGTGATATGTTATAATGTAGATAGGTTTCCAACCATGACCTAGAACTAGGAAACATCAATGTTATCTGGGACTACTAACTCTTTAAGTGCTTGATCCAAGATCTCCTGATGTTGGGGGGATGCATGTAGTAGGTCCAAGATGGGTATTTGCATAGGGGTTTTGCTGAGCTATTCAACAAGGCTATAATTAGATGAACTAGAAGTATTAGGTCCACTAGGGGTACATGTCTAGTAGAGGTAGTGGGTCTAGAAGGAGCTCCAAGTAGGGTGATCTTGGTATGATGCTAGTGACAATGCAATGAGGGTCTTCAACCTTTAAGGTGAATGTGGAGATGTGGGAGTTAGACCCATTAAAGCAATTTATGGTGTAGTCATATCTAGTGCATGTGTAATTCACATTGGCTTGTAAGTTTGAGTTTGAACTGGAGGCCTTTTCTTTGTCATGATTACCCAAAGGATCTTTAAAGATGGTATGATCAAGTTTGGATGCTAGTAAGGAAAGATCGATAGTAATTATACCATCATTGATAAGGTCTTGTATTTCATGTTTTAGCTGAAAGAATGACAAGGTCTTGTGACCTTTGGTGTGATGGTAATGATAGAATTTTTGTCATCCCACCAAGAGGCCTTAGTTAATGGTTTGTCTTTAATTGGGGGTAATTGCAGAAAGCTATTACTAAGTAATTGTTGAAGTGTAGTCTCAAGAGGTATCCCCAAGGGTGTGAATTTCTTGTCTTTGGTTCTAGGATGTCTCTAAGGTCTATCTTGTATGGAAGTCTTAGTTTTCTATTTTTGAGGTGGTGTTTGATTGGGAGTTTGTTAATTTGTAGGGTTTTCACCTTTTAGAGTCAGTTGAGGTTGTGCTGCACTGATTGTTCATGCATCCACAATGCCATCATTGGTTATATTCTAATTTTTGGAGAAAAATTTCACCTTGTCATTAGACAAGTTGGTATTTGTGCTTTCTTTGTTTTTTTTAAGGATACCCTTATGGATGAGAGCATCTTTAATACTAGCCCCCTTTTTCATCAACTTGGAAATGGTGCTTGGGCTTTTGATTCTGAGTTCATACATTAAGTTAGGGACTAGGTTTTGAATGCATAGATTAACTTGTTATTCTTCCAGAATATTTAGTGATCATTGATTGACTAAGTTTCTCCAGTGTAATAAGAATGTGATAAATGGTTTTCCCATCTTCTATTTAGTTAAGCATAAATCAGAGAGTGCCACCTCATCCATAATGTTGAAGGAAAAGTGGGAGATGAATTTACTACTAGTTTTGAACAAGATTTTATGGTACTAGGAAGTTTGGAGTACCATTCAAGTGTAGGACCACCTAGAGAATAAGGCCCCGTTTGGTGAGCGGAATAGGAATACGTATTTTGGAATACGTATTCCAAAAATGATGAATTCCTTGTTTGGATGCACCAAAACGGGATTGGAATACGAAGCAAAAATGGAATACGTATTCCATTTTTGGCCCAAAAATGGGGTTTTGCAATTCCACCAAAATAGGTGGTATTGGAATACGTATTCCTATTCCATTTTTTTTATTTTAGAAAACATAAATTTTCGGGTCCGCGAATTCCCATCAAATATTGGCTGAACCAAACGGAGAACAGGAATACGTTCTATTCCGGAATACGTATTCCAGAATATGTATTCCGGAATACGTATCCCTATTCCGCTCACCAAACGGGGCCTAAGGGAATAGTCTCATGAGGTAGGTGGGCTTATCACCAAGTTCGATACAAAGAGGCATAAAATTCCCTGATGTGATCAATGACATTTCCTTTTCCTCAGTATATTTCAAATCTAGGTGCCTCAAAATGTTTTGGGAAAGGAGGCATATGTAAACTTTTATCAAATGGATTAGGATGTAAGTTCTTTTTTGTATATAGAGCTTGTTTCCTTCTAGACTCCTAATGCCTTGACTTGTTTGGAAAGTTGTTTGAATAGTTGTAGTTGTAGACACCTAAATTTGATTACACCGCTTTGGTAATCTAATTTAGCCATCTCTAAAGGCATCATTAATTAAATTCTTATTTAATTAATACTTTGCCATCCCCTAGCTGATAAATTTAATTAATCATCTATAGTCCTAATTGATAAATCAAATAAACTATTATTTATCAATTAAATCCTATTCTTCTATCTAATTCCAAAAATCCTCATTTATTAAATAAATCTATTTGATAAATAAAATTCTCAAATCCAAAAACCCCTAACCTATCTCTAATCCTCCATTTAGCCTAATCGACCCCATCCACCCATGCTAACCTAGCTTAGCCACTAACCCACCCACCCTCATTAATACCATCCACTTGTACATCTCTAATATAATCCTAAACCCAAGCCTAATCCACCCCCTAATGTTGTCACATTCCTTAAACAAGTTTAAGACTTTCCTAATCCAAACCAAAGTCTCCCCTCAAAAATCCCAACCACCAAGTCATGAGTGCTCTTACAAACCATAAAAGACTCTTACAAGCCCACTCATGACTCTTACATCCATCTTCCACACTCTTCCCTCTTCCACACTCATTCCTCTTACATCTCTCTTACATACTCAACCCCACTCATCACGCCTTTAACCAACCCTTTACCCTACCCTCTCACACTCATCCTCCTTGTGACAAGTGTCACCTTCCCATTGGTGCTAAACAAGCACAATCCATATGCTCTCCTTTGAGTGCATCCTAGCCCTCCTTAAGCCTTCATCCATCCTTGCATCTAAGCCCTCCATCCCTCTACCCCTTAGCCTATAAATTGAATCCCATCCCAAGCCATTTCATAACAATTTTTGAGCTAAAGTTACTATGCTATTTTGAGAACCAAAGCCATCAATCTTACCCTTATAATGCCAAATTGAGAGCTCACAAAGCTACCAATTTTCCATTATCCATCTCCACCATTGAAGCAACTTTGAGCATTTGAGCATACATCCACATCAAAGGACACATCTACAAAATCAAGGAAGCATGGAGTGTTTCTTTTTTTTGGGTTTGCATTCCTTAATTGTTTCCTTTGTCTAATATTGTATGTGAATATAGTTTTAGTTTGTGAATGCTTTCTTTAATGTTAATGTTCTTTGCACACTAAAATCTTGTTCTACATTTTGGCACGCCCGATGGGACCCGCTATGGGTCATTCCTTAATCTTTTTCAATCCATATTTTGCTTTTACAAACTAACAATCTAATGGTTTATGTTGTTTGAGTTGTTGCAAGGTGTGTTTTATTATTTTTACAGGTAGAAGGACGCACTAGAGAAGAAGACATACCCTCAAAAATCCAAAAATAACCAAGAAAATAAAAAAATTGTAGAAAAAACCCGCATTCGTCGGTTCACTTCGCGCAGTGTCATCTCTGCCTGTCGTCTCCGCAATTTAGCGTCTCCGTCTGTCATCTCCGCAAAATGTCATCTATACAAACTCAAACGTCATCTATGCAAACTCAACCGTCATCTCTGCCATCTCAATCGTCGTTTATGCAAACCCAACTGTCGTCTCCGCAAGCTTAACCGTCGTTTACGCCTACACAACCGTCGTTTGCGTGAGCTCAACTGCCGTCTCTAAAAGCCCAAACTGTCATCTGCAAATTTTGGTGTCTCTGCCTGTCAAACTTTTGTCTCCACCGCCGCAATTCACCAACTATCGTCTCTGACACCGCCAACTACTTTCTTCATCAGACTATCGTCTGTATAGATCAGCGTCTGCGCAGATTGGCGTCTTCGCCTGTTGTGTCATTTTCTAGGATTTGTCACCTAGTTTTTGGCTTGTCTTGTCCAAGTCATTGTCTTTGCATGCTTTCAAAACTCTAACAAATGAACCTGTATGTTTAAGAAAACCAAAAATCACTATTAAAAAAAAAAAAAAAAAAGGTATAAATCAAAATTTGACTTTTAGTGGTTCCGTAGGATTTAGACCATTCTAAGCAATTTTACGCATAGGAAAAATAACAAAAAAAGTTAAAAAAAAAATTTTCATAGTTAAGCTCTCATTTTTGGAAAATTTTGGGTAACTAATCAAATTGCTTTTTTTGTCTTATTACAAGTTGGAGCAACGAACTTAATCATGTTTCTTAAGTTTTCCTTGGAATGAACTTGAATGTTTAAGCATTTTTCTTTGAATGAATGTTGTTCAAAAACACACTCTTGAATGCCATGGATAAAAATCAACCTTTTATTGGAATGCATGCTTAAAACAAACAAACTCAATCTTGAATGCAAAGAATCAATGAATTAATGCAATATCTCACACTTCCAATTTGGGTTTAAAACACTCTAACACAATCTTGAATGCCTAATAATCAATGAATATTGCATGGTTTTGATACATCTCAATGACGCTCGTATTTCTTATGTTGACGAATTCTCAATTTCCATTATGTTGACGACGCTGTCAAGTTGGAATGAACATTGTATGCCATAATCACGAGTGTCTTCAATCATAGTTTACAAAATCTAAATCATCAATTGGAAAAGAACTCTGCTTTTTAGCCCAAGGTCATCCAAGTCTTCTCTCCCTTTGTCATCTTTCGAGGCCATCTTGGGTGCATAAGATTAGGATCCAAAACCTTGTTTTCTTTTTTAGGAGGCCTACTTGGGGATTTCATCACCCCTTGGGATGACCTCAACTCCAGCATTTCGACAGAGTATAAGAATTGGGAGGTGAATCGAAAGACGCCTCTCTTGGGATCAAGATTTTGTCACTCAGGCTAAGCCTCAAGGAACTTTATACCCTTGAGAAGTGAAAGAGGAGAAGTGGGTTACCGCTCCTCTCGACTGTGTGACATCTTTTTGATTTCATCTACGGATATGGGCCTCACGTACCTTGTGTATATTGAGGACTCCCTAGCTAAACCAAATTTCATCCTTGTAGAAAGCTTCCTAGGATGTTGGTATGTTTGACGTGCTTGCTCCAAAATTTTGTTTGCTTGTTTGTTCATAGCCTTTGAATGAATGTTTGCCAACTTTGGTCAAAATCCCAAAAAGCAAAAATCTCCTAGCTCAAGGCATACTTAGCGTAGTCACTGCCTCATGAGAAAATCACCCAAGCTCCCTTGCCATAACCAAATCTATCTAGTTCTCTGCCTTAGAACAATCCCAAATCCAAAGTCCATCCAAATCATCCCCTCCCAGCCAACTAGCAACCCAATCCAAAATCACACCCAAGCCTTTAAAGAGTTGTTGTCACTCTGCCAGAATTTGCTATCCAATCAATCCTACCAATCAACTAATCTCATCACAGTTATCCCTCTGACAGAGCATTGTCTAGGGTAACCCAGCTTTGTCACTTGTATCCCTCATCACCTTGAGCTAAAGGTTGGGATCCACAAGTGGTCAATCTCATGTCATGCGCATAGGATCATTAGTCTATCCTTAAGTTGAAACAATCTCCACCAATCCTGCACATAAGAAAGAAAAACTCTCACCTTTTGATAGCATACCCTTGAAAGTCTTGCATCCACAGGAAAACCAAAAATCCCCAGCCAATCCTCCTTAGGTCTGTCATACAGCTTTGACTCTCCCTAGGAAATCTTTCATCAGCCAATCCAAAATCTGAGCTTAATCCAAATCCGACCATAAGCTTCCATGTTCATCCATATGCAAGACCCCACCCCCATCAAACTCATCATCAAAGCATGAAGTACCAATCCTATCATGATATATTCGGTCATATTATCCTTGCTCCTGCCACCTCCTATTCCAATGATGATGAAGATCTTGTTGACTATGAAGGGTATCTTGAGAGCCTTAGAAACATTCCACCAACCATCCCCCAAAATCAAAGAGTTATTCCAAACTATCTAGTCATGCCATCTGATATCCTAGCTTCTCCTCCATCACCCAATCAACCAAGCTTCCAATCTTCCACCCCCATCACACTAGCTATTCCTGTCAATTCACCTCCACCTTTGACACACAAATCTCCAAGGAATCTCCCAGAGGAAATACAAGAAAAATAGCCTTCAGTAGTTGATAAGCCATGTCATCTACACCAACCATGTGAAGTAGTCAGTGATGAAGCTTCCCCATCCATAATGTCATCTCCATCTCCCATAGCTATCATCCCTATAACATCCATCAAATTGCTTAAAATCCTTCCACTTCCCACAAGCATCAAAATCCCAACACCTATCAAATCCCTCCAAATCCTATCCACCTCACCTCCAAGCATTTCCCAAATCTCCCATAATGACCCTTATCCATCCATCCTCTACTCACCCATCTCCACTACCGAATCTCCCATCTATCCATCCACTGCCTTTGAAGAAACCATCCCTTCACCTCCTATTGCACCATCCACTCCAATCCAATCCTATCAAGATCCTGCCCAAAAGCATGTTGAAATCCCCCAAAGCATAAACGAAGATATCATTGTATCATGTATTCCATCCATAGTGCAGTCACCATCCCCTCCATCTCCAAAACCTCAAGCCATGCCTCCTCTACTACAGGATATATTTTCATCCCATCAGCTAAATCAAGATCCTATCCTACCATCTCCTCCACTCCATGCTTCCATCTTACCACCTATCCAAGCTATTCCACCATCTATAATCTACCCTCTTGGTTCACTTACATTCATCCATGGTGGCCTCCTCTCAGCAGAAAAGTTAAGAACAGTATCTCCCCATTGCAGTACATCTGATAAATCACTTCCACCATTTTCTGCAAACAAAAAGTATCCTCAGCTAGTTCAAATGCTCAATCGATGGCATTATTAAGGTCAAGGTTTAGGACCACAAGAGCAAGGAATTAGAAAGCCTATTATTGCACAAAAGAATCCAGGATTTCATGGTCTTGGATATGTATCCAAAGGCTCACCATCTAAAGGTGTTGGTACACCACACCCCCAAACAAAGCCTATCTCTAAACCCACCATGCCAGACTCCTTAAAGGAATCCTATGTCATCCCCCCTCCACCATCTTTGCAACCCAAAACAACCTACCATATCCCCCCTTCATCCACTAAATCCATTTTGGGTCCCTATGTCCCAAAATCCACCATCCTCCATCCTCCTATCAGCCGTCATAAAAATCCTATTCCATCCGTTCCTATGCAAGGTCAACAAAGACACATATCAGGGCACATTGTCCATCATCATCCCCCTACATGCTCTTCCATATCCTCTTCATCTCACAAAGCTTCTCCTAACCATCTTCCCAAAGCTTACCACAGTAATGCGAATGCCAACTTCAAAATGCATAAAGCTAAAAATCCACATCCTAGGCAATCATATGTCTATTCTAAAAGACATACTCCAAAAAGGAAAAATCCCATCAAAGAATGCAAAATAATGCAAAAGCCTATGAAATGAAAATCCAAAACCATGTGGATCCCAAAGAAAAAAGTTGAAACCCAATGCATAATGGCATCCACCATTGCTAATCCTCCATCCACTGACTCATGTCCCCCATCTTCTAACTCCATCTTGGGTGCCTATATCCCCAAGCGTGCTTCCACAAATCCACCATCAAGCCTGCATCTACCATATATCCTTGATATGCTCTTTTCACACCTGTCCCAACATGTGCCAATGTTGATCCTGCAAGCATCCCCATCTCATGCTCTTTTCTAGCCTTTTCATCCCTACATCTCCTACCATCAATCCCATCTAATCCAATCTATTGCATAAATCACACATCCGGTGTACCAACAGCTAGCAACAAAATTGAACATTCCAATAGCTAGTGAAAAATCCTAAGAAAAAAGCCAAAAATAGCTGAAGAAAGCCAAAATCATTCCAGCTAAGTCCAAAGTCAAAAAGTCAAAAAAATAAAGAAAGAAAAATAAAGCGTCCATTGGTGAAAACTTGGCAATTCAAGCGCCTTGGACAAGTACCATGATGAAAACATGGCAAACAAGCGTCATGTGTAATCCTGCCATCCCCAGCTTAGCCTATCACCCTCATGCTTTTGGTCACCTCTTGACATCCAACTCCATCTTCCAATCTATCCACCTATCCTCCACCCTCCATCTTCCATCTATCACCATCCACTTATCTCCTGCAGCTTCAGCCAACCATCCTAGCTATCATCCATCTCCCTAGCTCTTCAGCTTTTCCATCCTAGCTTCAATCCTATCACATCCATTGTAAGACCTCCTTCCAAATGTCATATTCTGACTAGGGGCATTGTATTCCTTGGCATTCTTGTCTTGTCCATCCTCCCTTGTCATTGGTATCTAGCTCTAGGCTATCCTCATGCAAACCCAATGTCAGCTCTTTATATCCATCATAATCCTAGCTATCTACCATCCTATCCAGCCATCTCATCCTGCTCCTTTGGCTATCCTTGGTGACAAAATCTCTCATCATCATTGGGATGCATCCTCCCCAAATCCATATCTTCCGCTATCACCCCATCCTTAGCTTTCGCATCTTGCACAACATCGAACCATCCCGCTATCTTATCATCCTGAGCTTTTTCCTGCTTGTAACTATCTTGGTCAGCTTCAGCTTGTAAATATCTTGGTTCATCAGCTTGTACATCCTCTTTAGCTTAGTACCATTGTATCTATCCAGCGTTTGTGTCAGTTTGTCCTTGATCAACATCTTGCATAGCATCGAACCATCCCGCTATCCTATCATCCTGAGCTTTTGCATGCTTGTAACTATCTTGGTTAGCTCCAGCTTGTAAATATCTTGGTCCGTCAGCTTGTACATCCTCTTTAGCTTAGTACCATTGTATCTATCCAGCTTTTGTGTCAGTTCCTCCTTGATCAACATCTTGCACACATCGCACATCTTGGTTAACTATTCCAATGCATCCTTTAGCTAGATTTCTTGTCACCAAAGTGTTATCCTTCTTAGTTAAGCTTGCTAGATGCACCACTCATCCAAATCCACCAGCTTAGGTGCTCTTCGATAGATCCTTACAGGATATAGTTTTCCTCATGTCTGATCTTGGTCTGTTAGTATCTCGTCCTACCCATCTCGTTGGAAAATGGTTCTCTTTTGGATTTTCACTTTCTTTTGATTTGGGGATCTTCCCTTTTGGGTCTTGAAAATATCTTTTCCAAGCAATCTCCTTGTTCCCTCCTCAAGGTTGCCACGATCTTCCATATCATGGTATGCTATGAATGGGGCAATTAGAGCATAAGGTCTTGATCAGGTCTTTTGCTTGTTTTCTTTTTCTGCTTGTGGGTTACCTAGTGTCATTTCCACGCTGCTTCCTCTGGGATTCATGTGTGATACTGGGGCAATCCTTGCATGTTTGTTTCGAGTCAGTTCGTCAGTCCTCTGGACGATTGGTGAAAAGGCCTTGATGTTCGTGGTAACCTTGGCAATTAACCAACAGTCCTATAGCAAATCTAGTGCTCAACTACATGGTGGTACTTCTCTTTGAAGTATCCCCCTGCTCAAAAAGCTTCAATGGATCCCCTTCATCTCCATTATCCTCCATCCATCTCTAGCATCTGTCTCTCCTACCCCAGCTTGTGCAACTGTATCTCTTTGAGTCAATCATCACTCTTAGCTTTAGGGATCCATAATCCTAGTCTTAGGGATCCACCAATCAAATCAATCCACCAAGCCTCATCTTTCGAGATCCACAATCATAGTCCTAGGGATCTCCCAAACCCATCGTCCACCAATCTGACTCTTTGAAATCCTATTGCATCAGCTTTATAATTCCATCATCCATCTCCCTACCATGGATTCCTTTTATGGCACTCCGCTCCTCTATCCCCCCCCAATCCTGGAAATTCTTAAGCTTGCTTTACTTTTGTGCCTCTAATTTCCCTTTATCATTCTCCCGTAGTGAGAGTTTGAGCTAATTCAGCCCCTTCTCTTTGCCAACCTATGTCTCAGCTCATCTCAATTTCTTGTGCTTTTCAAGAAGTTGTCGAGCCTCATTTCTTCCCATGCCACCTTCTTGAGGGGGCATCATCTAAGTCTAGTCTCTCCTCTTCTTATCTGAGACTGGGGCAACCTTGTTGCTAAAACATCTTCCTCATGTCGTCTTCATTCAAACTTCTTTGAAATAGTGTTGCCTCAACACTATGTCAAAGAGGGGCAAAATGTAGACACCTAAATTTGATTACACTGCTTTGGTAATCTAATTTAGCCATCTCTAAAGGCATCATTATTTAAATTCTTATTTAATTAATCCTTTGCCATCCCTTAGCTAATTAATTTAATTAATCATCTATAGTCCTAATTGATAAATCAAATAATCTATTATTTATCAATTAAATCCTATTCTTCTATCTAATTCCAAAAATCCCCATTTATTAAATAAATCTATTTGATAAATAAAATTCTCAAATCCAAAAACCCCTAACCTATCCCTAATCCTCCATTTAGCCTAATCCACCCCATCCACCCATGCTAACCTAGCTTAGCCACTAACTCACCCACCCTCATTAATACCATCCACTTGCACATCTCTAACATCTCTAATCTAATCCTAAACCCAAGCCTAATCCACCCCCTAATATTGTCACATTCCTTAAGCAAGTTTAAGACTTTCCTAATCCAAACCAAAGTCTCCCCTCAAAAATCCCAACCACCAAGTCATGAGTGCTCTTACAAACCATAAAAGACTCTTACAAGCCCACTCATGACTCTTACATCCATCTTCCACACTCTTCCCTCTTCCACACTCATTCCTCTTACATCTCTCTTACATACTCAACCCCACTCATCATGCCTTTAACCAACCCTTTACCCTACCCTCTCACACTCATCCTCCTTGTGACAAGTGTCACCTTCCCATTGGTGCTAAACAAGCACAATCCATGTGCTCTCCTTTGAGTGCATCCTAGCCCTCCTTAAGCCTTCATCCATCCTTGCATCTAAGCCCTCCATCCCTCTACCCCTTAGCCTATAAATTGAATCTCATCCCAAGCCATTTCATAACAATCTTTGAGCTAAAGTTACCATGCTATTTTGAGAACCAAAGCCATCAATCTTACCCTTATAATGCCAAATTGAGAGCTCACAAAGCTACCACTTTGCTATTATCCATCTCCACCATTGAAGCAAATTTGAGCATTTGAGCATACATCCACATCAAAGGACACATCTACAAAATCAAGGAAGCATGTAGTGTTTCTTTTTTTTGGGTTTTCATTCCTTAATTGTTTCCTTTGTCTAATATTATATGTGAATATAGTTTTAGTTTGTGAATGCTTTCTTTAATGTTAATGTTCCTTGCACACTGAAATCTTGTTCTACACTAGTAACTCCTCATTAGGGTTTTCATGATAGTCTTCTCTTCAAATCTTTAGTGCGTATGAGTAGATCATTTGCTATGGTGAGAACTATGTCTACTAAATTTTGACATTTCTATTTTGGAAGAGTTCAGTGATGTGTCACTAGGTGGTAGAGGTATGTTAGTACCCACAAGGAAGAATTGTCTTTGTTGTGGTATTGATTGTAATTGCTATACCATAGGTTGTTGTTACATCATTTCTTGTAGTTTTTTTTGTGCCATTTGTTGGGGTTGTTGTTGAGATACCTCAGTTGGTTGATTATAAGGCCATGTATGAGATTGTTGTTGTAGAGGTATCTGTTGAGCTTGTCATGTCGTATGTTGTAACAAGTGTTGTTGATATGCAATTTATTTCTCAAGATGTCTTTGGTATTCCAACTATTGTTTTAGTTGCTCTTGATGTTTAGTGAACATGGCTTGTTGTTGTTGGAATTGTTGTTGGTACATTACATGTAAGTCCAGTGGATTTACATTGGAGTGCATGTTAGGGATGTTAGATCCTTGGACCACTTGAGGTTATTGTTGTAGTTGATGTTGCTATTGATATGTTGAATGTGTGATAAGTAGATTTTGACTTGGTTGTGTACTAGAAATGTTAAGTTCTTGTACCACTATAGGTCATTGTAGTCTTAGAAGTTAGTTATGCCCTTGAGAGTTGAACATCATGTTTGGGTTGTTATTTTTATACCTTTGTGTGTTAGATGTTTCTACTTGGGACATCATTTTGATTTGGCAATGAGATGTGTTCCTTTTGGGAATGGGTGAAATGTCAATAAGGCTCTTCATTTGTATGTTAATAGGGGTTGATGCAATTGAGATTTCACATGGTATACTCATGGGAGGCTCCATAACATTTTATGTCATAAAATTTGGTAAAGTTAGGAGCAAGTGTGCAATTTGTTGATTTTCCTCCAAAGGAGGTATGTTTGGCATCCCTAGAGTACAAATCCCTTTAGGCACATCTTGTTGTTGAATTATGTAATTGAGATCAAGTCTTAACATCCTTTTGGGATATTTAGGAAGAGTCTTGTTTTCGTTGATAGAGGGAGGTTTGTTAAACAAGAGATTGATGTTGATGTGTTCAAACTTACTTTGGAGGATTTCAATGGTTGATTCTTGATCAGATTTTATAGGTGTCATCATTGTGTTTGAAAACTCCAAAGGTTGTTTTCCCTTATCCAAGTCTAAATTTATCATCAATTTTATGTTTTCAAGTGTTGGGTTGGTTTGATATTTGGACTTAGGTCCCTCCAAGTGTGGATTAAATTTGACAATTTCTTGGGCTGCCAAAAGTTTGAAGTTTTTGCAGCAAGTCTTGTCATGGAAAGCCCTAGCCATTTATTTATCATTAATGCCATAATTTATGTCATAATTGTCACTTAGGTGTAAAGTACCTTGTATGTTTAGAGGATTGAAGGTACTTGTGCTAGGTTTACTAAATTTGAATGGATGTGTTTGGTTTACTAAAGTTGTTGGGTTCACCAATTATAGGACCAAAAATTAGGCCAAACATCTCACATACTATGAGAAAATAAAAACCTTAATAAATATACATTAATACCCTCTTGTATACCATGAAAGCCAAATAAACAAAGTAAGAAACACAAAGTAAAACTCCCTCTTTCATTTGTAGCTCCCATGTCCTTCTTTCTTCTCCAATGATGTAGCTCTAATTACCTATAATGCACACAATTGAAAAGCAAAAGCCTATGATATGATAATGCTATGAGAGTACTAGAAGAGTGATTTGAAGTTTGATGAATATGGACTTAGGTAGTAGGACTAAGAATCAAGGGACTTGAAGGACCAAAAATGAGAGAAAAGTGGCTTATTTTATAGCCAACATGCAAAAGGAGAGCATTGAACTTGTCACCTTGGATATGCAACTTGGCAAGAGATTCCTCTGAGTATCCATGGAACATATATCACAAGATACCAAATGTAGGATTGTATGACACATAAAACTCAACATGACTAAAAATGGTGGATGATCTATGACGCGTCATGTGACACCTCAAAGCCACTTAAAGCCAAGAATCTATGATGATGACAGCTAAATAGAGATACACCTAAGGGAATACAAATATATGCATTATGACATACCTTAGCCAAGTGTAAGGATAGAATCCATGATGTAAGATGCCCATGTGTCATGACAATGTCAAGATTATGTGGAATATTTGAATAAAAAATCCATACATCCACACAAATGGAAATTAGTAAAACAAAAATTATGAGTGAAAAATGGAACTTAGGAAATTGTGAATTCCCATAATTTGTGAATGATGAATTAATTAATAAATAATATTAATTAATTGAGGATGTTAATTAGAAATGCAAGATGAAAAATGATTGGAATGATATAGGATTGAATCATGGGTTATTTAATCCTATAGAGAAAATTAGTAGATGATTGGCCAATTTGATTTGATAAATGTGACAATATCCTTTGATGAAATGTGCTGATTATGCAGATTGACTAGGATGATGATGGGTGGGACAAAGACATGGTCAAATTGATTGATTGATTTAGATATATAACATGCCAAGGACACATGATATGGATTAAGAACATGTAACATTTAATTGACATTGCAAATGCTATAGGATCAAGATTAATTAATAGGGTTGATCATAATAACATCAATGGAAAATAAATGCTTTTAGACAATAACTAATAAAGTTTTGCCTCCACTTTGCAACTCTCTCACCCATTGCCACACCTTTTCAAAATTTGAATTCATTCATTGTGGGCCCTAAGCCTCCAGACCCTCCACCATGCCCAGATCTGCAGATGGTGTTAACCCTACATAGAGACTTGGAATTCATGACAAACTAATATGGGACCGTAGAGGTGGGGAAGAAGACTTTCTCTAACCCTACTCTCTTGGGAAATGCTAAACTGGCTAGTGAACCAATGGATGGTGGAAAAAATCTGACTAATGGGACCCTTGGAGGTTGGAAGAATGCGCTTGTGGGTTCCTAGGTGACTAGCGATTCAGTGGAGGATCCCAAGATTGCTCATAGTACGAATGGGCTTGTAATATCCCTGCTAGATACTCTAGTGGACAACATTACCTCTGGCCTCAAACTATGCATTGTGGGTAGATTTTTTGCATTTAGACCCATGATAGAGATGGTTTGGAAGTTGGTAAGTCAAAAATGGAAGATTAAGCATAGTGTTAGCATCTCTACGATGCCTAGTGGCCTTTTTTGTTTTAAATTCACGATGGAGGAAGATATAAATCTAATACTCTTTGGAACATGGTATTATGACAAACACTATCTTGCCTTAACAAGGTGGCACCCAAGCTTTGATTATAGTGTAGAGCTCAATAAATTAGCTCCTATATTGGTAAGATTACCTAGTTTACCTTTGGAATTTTGTGATGAGAAGATTCTAAGGTGGATAGGGAATTCCTTTGAACACTTTGTTACTGTAGACATAGTGATGATGCAAAAATCTAGATTGGTGTATGCCAGATTTTGTGTGAATGTGGCACTGAATTAGGCTCTCCTGACTATGGTCACTCTAAAAACTAAATGGGGAGAGAGATACCAACCCATAGAATATGAGAATGAAGGACTTTTTTGTCAAAAGTGTGGACAAGTTGGGCATGTTATAGTTGACTATAAAGCCCAACTATAGAAGGGGAAACACAAACAAGGATCTCTGAGAATTGTAAAAGATGTTGTTAGGGAATCATCAAAAGCCCCAAGATTGGAGGAGGTGGTTGTAGTCAACAAAAACCTGGAGGCTAAAATGATACAAGATACCCCTGTTAAAGGGTCTTGGGGGCAAAGTGAATCTAAAGAGGGGGAAGCTCTAGAGGAAAAGAAGAAAATGGAGGAGTATCTTTTTAGAAGGGAAATAAAGGAGTCAATAAGTTCACCTTTGGGGGGGACTTAAGGAAGGAGAAATGATGGAGGAAGGTGAAATAGGGACACAAAATCCCTTCCTAGTACTCTAGCAAGTCTGGGAGGTAAGGACTTATAGGAACATATAGCTGTAGATTGTGCTACCCAGGAAAGGTTATACACCCCTCTGAGAATGAGGAAGGTGTCTCCAATAGAGATAGTAGCAAAAGTGATGGCAAGTTTGGATAAAGCTAAGAAGGAACTATAGCCCAATTCCCCACTAGTGGGTGATAATGAGGAATGAGAAGTAAAAAAAAGAAAGAAAGGGAGGGGTGGGGGGGAACCAAATGTAGAAACATGTGGTACAACTAGAAGACCAAATAGTAGAGCAACTAGGACAAAACAAGTAGCAAGGGATGTGGCTAGTGGTAAACAACTTACACTGAAGACATAACAAGAGGTAAGAAATGAAATTCCATTCTTTGAATTCAAGGGGGTTAAATAAACCCCAAAAACAATATGCTTTACAAAAATGTATATTTTAGGAAAAGGTTGACTTTGTGTTAATCCAGGAAATAAAAATGTCTAGTGATAATTTTGATAGGTTAGTGAGTCATGTTTGGCCTAGGGCTACCTTCATACATATGGATGCTAATGGAGGCTCAGGGGGCATTTCCACCATGTGGAACTTGTGTTCAATGACAGAGATTGAGATATGGAGAGATAAAAACTTTGTAATAATGGAGTTCCAAACTAGTAATCAAAGGTGGGGGCTTATCAATACCTATGCTTCTAATAACAAGATAGGGAGAAAATAAACTTATGGAAAGCTAGAAAGGATATGAGAAACAATGAAGGATAAATAGTTAATGTGTATGAGATATTTTAATACCCCCCTCTATCATTTAGATAAGCTGGGTGGAAATAGAGACTGCCCTAAAATCTTGCAAGACCTTCATGATTTTATGGGAAAAATGGATTTAATTGATGTTGACTTGAGAGGGAACCCATTCACATGGACTAATAATAGAAAAGGAAGTGATCTCATTCAAGTAAGAATGGATAGACTAATGGTGACGAGGAATTGGAATCAGTTGAGTAATTCCATCTTGGAGAACCTTGCAAGAACTGCTTTAGACCACTCCCCCTTAATCTTTCATTGGGAGGATGTATAAGAGGTGGCCCAAAACCTTTTAGGTATGAGATAATATGGCAATCTCACCGAGAATTCAAAGACTGCATCCAAGAGTGGTTTAATATAAGGATTGATGGTGTTGCTATGTACAGAATAACTCAAAAATTAGATAATAAAAGGAGAAATGTTAAGGGCTAGGCTAAGAGCTCCTTTGGAGATTTGTTCAAAGTCAAAAGAGAAGTGAAGGAAAAAATTAAGAAGCTATAAGGGGAGATGGCTGAGGGAAATAATTTGGAACAAGCTACTCAAGAAGAAGAAGAGTATAGAAAAAAATGGAAGGATATCATTCAATGGTTAACTGAGGGAGACAGGAATACTACCTTTTTCCATAGGTCAGCTTCAAATCATAAAAGAAGAAACACAATCAAAAATTTGGAAGAAGAAGGGGGGGGGGAGAATATAAGGATCATGAGGAAATGGGGAGACATGAAGTGGAATAGTTTAGCAAGGCTTATAAAAAGGATTTTAGAATAGGAAATCAAATTATTAGAAGAAGTTTGATAAATACAATTCCACAAGTGCTCAGAGAAGTGGAAAATAATAACATTCTAGGAAACATCATGAAGGAGGAAATGAAAAGGGTTATTTTTTCCATGAAATCTTATAAGGCCCCAAGACTTGATGGTTTCCCCCTAATGTTTTTCTAGCATTTCTAGGAGGTTATAAAGAATGAGTTGATTTGGGCTACTGGGGATTTCTTTAGAATGGGGAAGATGTTAAAAAGAATAAATAGGACTTAAATTGCCTTGGTCCCTAAGATTTTGACATCCATGAGTCTCCTGGACTTTAGACCTATAAGCCTATGTAACACAGTCTATAAAATTCTTGCCAAAGTTTTGGTCAATAGGATTAAGCTCTTCCTTGAGAGTATCATAGGAGCACCACAAAAGGGGTTTGTGCTAGGAATAATTTTTTTGGATGCTGCAATAACTACTCGTGAGATCATACATTCCATGGAGAAAAGTAAAAGACTTGGTATGGCCTTCAAACTAGATATCTCTAAGGCATATGATAAGGTTAAGTGGGACTTCCTTTATGATGTGCTTTAAAAAGTAGGGTTTAATGATAAATTCATAAACCTTATTAGGATGATGGTGGGCACTATGCAATATGTGGTCCTACTGAATGGCTCTCTTTGGGACAATTTTGAAGTTGAGAGAGGGTTAAGGCAAGGAGACCCACTATCTCCCTATCTCTTTATTATGGTGGCAGAGGTTCTGGGGAGATCATTTTCCAAACTAGTAAGTATGAGATGTGTTAAAGGAATTAAACCTGCTACTACTACTGAAACTAAAGTGCTACAATTTTTTTTTGATGATACCTTTCTCTCTAGAGAGTCCTCTATTATGGAAGTTGACGCATCAAAGAGTATACTTAGAAACTATGTAGATAGCTCAAGTTGGTAAATAAACTACTTTAAAAGTAAACTTTATTTTTTTAACACTGATGCTCTTATGCAGAGGAAGATTAGGAACATCTTAGGCTATCAGTCAGCCAACCTCCTAGATACTTATCTTGGCCTATTGTTAACCACTAGGGAGGTGACTAATGATTTTTAGAATACTATTATTGAATGAATCCAAAAGAAGCTAGTAGGATGGAAAGTGAAAATCCTTAGTAATGCTGGTAAACTATAACTAATCTCTACGACTCTACAAGGTATTCCAATCTACTTTCTATCCCTTTTCAAAATAAATCAAAACATGGCTGATATAATTGAGAGAATATAGAGGAATTTCCTTTGGTCATGTACAGAGGAAAATAATAAATTAAATCTTGTCAATTGGGAGGATGTTTGCAAACCAAAGGAAAGTGGGGGATTGAGACTGAGAAGGCTTAGAGATCTGAATAAAGTCCTCCTTGCTAAAATTGGATGGAGACTGGTAGAAAATAATATGGATTGGAGCAATATCATGAAGGCCAAGTATCTATCTAACTCCCTTTTCACTCATAATATTTTTAATGATGGCCTCTTGGGGGGATCCAAAATATGGATGAGTATTGTCAAAAGTAGAGGTATGCTGAGGGAAGGGGTAAGGTGGATTATGGGCAATGGGCAGAACATCAGGTTCTAGGAGGATAATTGGATGGGGGGGAAACCATTGGTTTACAACAAATTTAGAAGATTAGTGGAGAAATTGAAGACAGAGATGGGGCTGAGAGTGGGGGATCATATTGACCCTGGAGGGAAGTGGAAGAAATTGCAAAAAGATACTTGTTCCCTAGAGGATATCCAGCTTCTTAATGAAATGGAAGAGCTGATCGAAGCACAAAGACTCCCAATTCTGGTTTAGGAGGATAAAGTGGTATGGGATTTAACTCCTATTGTTAATTTTACTATCAAGTCTGCTTACAAACATCTTTTTAGAATGGAACTTTGCCCCACAATATGGTGTAAAGTTTGGATTAGTAATCTTCTACCCAAAATAAATTTCTTTTGGTGGAATGTTCAAGACGGTAAAATATTATCACTAGACAATATAAAGAAAAGGGGTTTATTTATTACAAATAGATGTTATCTATGCAAAGAAAATGAGGAGAATATCTCTCACCTCTTCCTTGAATACCCATATTCCCTAAAGAACTGGTCTTTAGTGTTGGGAAAATTTGGACTTTATTGGGTGATGAAGGAGAACTTAAGTCAATTCATCAAAAACTGGGACTATCCTTTTTATCATCCTAAGCTCCTATTCTTATGGAGAATTGTCCCACCATATATTTGTTGGCACATATGGAAAGAAAGAAATAATAGAATCTTTTGTGAAGAGGAAAGACCTATGGAGGTTGTTATGGGAATTATGGAGAAACTGCTGAAAGAAAATATAAGGATTGCCAAATGTAAGACATTGAATGAAGAATCAGGTAGGAAGGAATGCCAAATAGTAGAAAGGTGGGGCATTCAATGGAATTTTAAGTAATTTGATAACTCTAAGGTTATAAAGAGGCAAAAAAAAAGATGGAAACCACCAATAATAACACAACTTAAGCTAAATTTTGATGGTGCTACAAGAAGGGAAATAGGGGTAGTAGGCGAAGTGCTGAGGAATGGAAATGGTGATGTGCTGCTAGTCTACTCTAGGAATGTTGGTGGAGGAAGTGATAATTTGGCTAAAGTGATGGCTCTAATTTGGGGTCTAAAATTGATTAGGGAAATGTAAATAAAGATAATAATCATAGAAGGTGACTCCAAGTTAATAATTGATATGCTGAAGGGAGCTTCTTAGCATGGCTAGAATATCCAAACTATCATCATAGATATTAGACATATAATAAATGGGATGGAAAAAGTCTAGTTGCAACACATATACAAGGAAGGTAATATGGTGGTAGATGCTGCTGCTATCATGGGGTTTGAATTATAGGAGATGACATGTTGGAGAAGCATGGATATCCTAAAGGAGGAAATCAAGACCCTAATTTGCAAGGAAAGGGTGGGGGGGGGGGAACAAAAACTAAGCATGGCTAGAAAAATAAAGATTAGTGCCAATTTTTTCAGCATTATATCTAGGAAGGCAAAGTTTGCTAAATTTAATAAAAATAATAAGGTAAAGATGATGAGACATTATTGTACAGATTGGATAATAAATAGTTGCAATTTGAGATATTAGTTACTTAACCATTATGGGAACATAATGCAAAATTTAAATTATTTCCTTTTTGAAAGTATGATAGATATATTTTTGGATGCTATTAGAGATTTCAAGGATGGTAGAGTAATGATGCTAAGTACACATGAATCCCATAATGAAAATGAATGGGATTCTGAGGCATCCTAAAAACAAACTTGTGGGAATTTTAAAGATCTTATAGAGGATATTTGCATTATTGTTGTGCTATTGATGTTTAATAATATCATTGTTGATAGAATTAATAGCAAGAAGGTTCAAATGCAAATTACTAAAATTGGTGGATTAGGAGTTAGTGGGGAAGAAATGGGTGGAGATTTGAATCGACTAGAGCCAACAAAGATAGAAAATTTCAAAGATAGGATGGCAACCTAGTTTCTATTAAAAGAAGGGGGTTTTATTCTATATATGTAGGCAATGGCAGTGCATGATGAAAATTATTCGCTCCAGTTTGTTAATCAATAGAATGACTGTAGGGTTACCATAAATGGTATTACATTCCAAGTTAATGAAGATGTTATTGCAATAGCTACTAGGTTTTCCATGAAGGGGAAGAAATGGAAGAAGGTTATGAAAATGGTGGACGAGGCTAGCATGAATAGTTTTTTTTAATAGAAAATGAAGAACCTATCTACTATAGAGGAGGCTTCTAAAGGGATAAGCTACCAGCTCCATGGGAGGATGTTTGTCTAGTGTTAATGAAGTACCTGATACTCAAAGGTAGGTTTGGATTTTACTATTATTATCACTTCCACCTTCTAAATCATTTTAGAAATAGAGACTTCATTTCTATTCCATTCTTTCTGTTACATTCCCTAGAGGATATGATTATTGATGTTAGGGAGAAGAGGAGTAAGGGTAATAATTTTACCATCATTCACCAGGGCCTAATTTTTAGGCTCTATCAGTTCCATCTTGTCCTTTGCCCCCCTAGGGTTGTCATGGTCAAAAATCAGTGCCACCATCAGAGTTCCCCACCGAGTACTAGCATTGGTACTAGAATCCACACCCCATGCCCTTCCCCTAGTAGAGAAAATAAGAAAAAGAAAAACCTAGAACTGGTCATTGAACATAAGGGTAGTAAAAAAATCAAAAGTGAGAAACTAGTAGAGGTGGAAATTGAGGAGTCAGAAGAGAAAGGAGGTGGAAAGGGTAGGAGAAGGTCAAGAAGGCTTGCAAAAACATAGGCAAGGTATAAAAAAAAGATAATAGATATAGGGTTGACGAGGCATAGGAGAAGAGTTCAAAAAATAATGAAAGAGAACTAGAGGAGGAGAAGCATTCTGACTCCAAGAGAGAAAAGGGAAATGAGGAGAAAGAAAAAAGTGAAAACTCTATTGATAATACCCATATGTCTACTGGTACTACCCAAGCATCTATTGGTAATGTCATTACCATTGAAACTACACATGTTAGCAAGCTTTACCTTGTAGTCTATTACCTTCTACAAGGACAGTAGAAAAGTGGACACTTCTCCTATTAGCATCTCCTCCATGGTTAATGAAAAAATCAATTTTTTTACTAACCCTCAAATTTTGGAGGATGAGAACCAACCCTTGACAAAGACAAAAGAGGTGTATAAAAATGATGAAAAAGAAAACAAGGAAAGAGAGGAAGACCAGGACGAGAAGAAGGCACAACTGGAAAAAAGGGTCAAATCGTTAGAGGAGGGGTTCTATTCCTTCTCTAAATTTGCATTGATGGTTACACATGCTATTTCTACCACCCTCCAATTGCTAGCATAGCAGAAGGATGAAACAGGGTTGGACATGGAGGATAATACTCTCATCTATAAATTTCTTGCCAAGGATTGGGCTAGGGTGCTTCTAGCTAGGATAGGAAAGGAAAATGATGAAAAATAAAGTGGGATTTTATGAGCCTAGTTGTTTTTTTATTTTTGACTGCTATTTGGTTTACTGGTCTATAATTGTTACTTAGACTTGGGTTGGCCTGTATACCAACAATTTTATATTCTGAACTTTAATAGTATGTTAAGTATTATAGGTTTTGATACTAGAATAGATGTTACTATGATAGATGTTAATGGTAGTGTGTTGATTCTGGGATGGGTTGGTTTGTTCATGCTAATAGTTTATACTTTGAACAATCATAGTATGGTTAGTACTATAATTGTTAATTTATTTTGGTTAATTCCCTGCTAGCTGGTTATTTCTTGGTTGTTAGTGTAGTTCTCTATTACAATGATATCTCCTATTTGTTTTGGCTGGTAGTATGCTAGTTGCTAGTAATTTTTTTGGAAGGGTCATCCCCCCTAGTTTTGGTCACTTTATATTTCAAAAACATTGATGGACACTATCAATGTTATTAAATTGATATAATAATTCCATGATGTAATACTAAGAAACTTGACAATGTCAAAGACTAGATGATGTGAATGACAGTTTGACCTAGCACTGAGAGCCATGACAATACTAAGGTTGGATTGATAAGTTTAATAGATTTTGGTAGATTTCCAAGGTATTGAGAGACACGACAATGCCTAGGGTTAGAGCAGTGATGGTAGATTTTGGATGTTTGATATGTTCTGAGTTGATTAGGACTAATTTGGGGTGATTCTAGGTAGATTTGAAGTAATTCTTGGTTGATTTGATATGATTTCAAAATAATTTGCAAATGATGTGAAAATCGATATGAATGGTGAAGAATATTGTTAAGATATAATCAAATGATGATCAAGTTGGCCAAAAGATCATAATAAGTGAAATTAGAAAATGGGATGAGTTAGTATGAGGAAGTGATGAAACCATAGACATGAATCATTTTTAAGCATCTATAGCTATCTGATTAAAGGAAAAGGATCAATAAGATTGACACATAAGATCATGTATGATAATGCTTACTATGTGGAACGACTTAACTATAGTATTTTGAGCGTGTCACAATTGAATAGTTAGAGTTGTAAAGTTGAATTTGATAACAAAAAGACTAAGATCTATGACACTAATGGAAAACTAATTGGAAGTGGAGATTAGACTAGAGGTAATCTATTTTATCTTAATATGAATGATGCTACTTATCTTATGCAATTTTATGATGTGTGGCTATGGAACAAGAGATTATGTCTTGTAAATTTTGACAATTTGGTCAGTATTAGTAAGATAAAAAGAGTAAGAGGTTTTCAAAACTAAAGAAATGCCAGAATGTTATTTGTAAACAATGTCAGTTAGGCAAGATGACAAAGTCTAGTTTTAAAAGTAAGACTCATACTTCAAAAGAAATTCTAGAATTAGTCCATACTGATTTATGTGGACCAATTGATGTGCAACATTACAAAGGTGACAAGTACATTATCCTATTAATTGATGACTACTCAAGAATGATGACAGCAATTTTTTAAAAGAAAAATCTGATGCTTTTCAAATGTTTAAGTGGTATTTGGCAAGCGCTGAAAAGGAAACTAGTAAAAATTTGAAATGTTTGAGATATGATAGAGGTGAAGAATTTACATCAAATGAGTTTGAAAATTTATGTCATGATGGGGGAATCAAGAGACAAACTTTTGCACCTAGGACCCCTCTACAAAATGGGATTGTTCAAAGGAGGAACAAATGTATAATGGATGTGCTAAAACACTAATTATGAAGAAGAATGTGTTAATCTCAGATTGGTTTTGACATATGAGTGTTTATACACTTGTAGTGCCCACCCATAGTTTGTTTTTTGATTATATTTACCAAACTCTTTTTATGCCTATTTCATGCATGTGTTAGTTTCAAGGGTATTGGATTTATAATTATGAAATAATTTCATAACTTAGATTACATGTATATCAATAAAGAATTACTTAGTTGACTATATTTCATGTGTTGTTTAATGATTATGGTTACTAGTGTATTAATGATGCTTTAATAATTTGTAGTTAATAAATGTGATTCATTTCATAGCAATGTCAGATAAAGCTTTAATGATGATTACTTTATATACATAACGATGCGTTATTTTATCTGAGCATTTGATGTTTGACTTATAATTAATATGGTACATACCCCATACTTGCATGTATATAGTGCATGTGTCTATCTTATTTTTCTATTTGTTGTGTTTGATATGGTTAAGGGAGGGAGTCATAGTCACCTATTAGTCAGGATCTACATGATGTACCACTCTTCGCCATTGCTTGTTTAGTTTAGATATATTTATATACATGTACATGCTCATCTTTTATGCAAAATTTTGGTACCAACATCGACTTCCCTAAATTGCCAAGATGTGTGCACCCTATCACAATAACTCAATAGTAAGAATGGAGAGATAATGTTCAAGTCCAATCCCAGCCATACCCTAAATACTTGTCTTGCAAGGAGGACTCGTAACTGACTTTCCACCTTTTTTTATAACCCATGAGTTTATTTTTGTCTGAGTTGTTTGATTTTGAATTTTGGTCTATTTTGGTAATGTTGGTTTTATGTGGATTTCGCTATGTGATTTATTTGGTAAAGGATTTAATTATAATATTTGGGTTAATCATATAATATTGAGAATTATTAAATATTATTTGATTAAAAAAAATATTAAAGTATGAGAATATTTAATTAATTAAAAATAATTAAATATGTGCTTTAACTTAAAAGTCTAAATTTAAAAAATTGGTTAAAGAGAATAGAATATGATGATATTTAATTAATTATTAATTAATTAAATATGTACTTTTGTTTTAAAAATTTAATTTCAGAAGTTGGACAAAAAGAGATAATTAAAATATTAAAGATTCAATATTACTCTATTATAATTATTTATCTAATAATAATTATATTAGAGTTGCATTTAAACAATGAGCTTTGATTATTATTATTAATTTAAATAATAAACTATGCTTTAATTAGTGCTTGCACTAATTAATAAGTGGAGGAAAAATAAATATAGAAGAATATTTTAATTAAAAAGTTCTTTAAATGTGCATGAAAGAATTAAATTTAAAAGATTTGATTAAAATTATAATTTATGCGTATTTATATTTATTTAATTTAATAATAAATTATTTAAGAGTTTTATTTTTAATAAAATTTTAATAATATTATTAGTTAAATTAATAAATATTATATTAAAAATGTCGCATGATATAATGAGAGAGAGAAGGCTTTAATTTAATAAAGTTTATTTTAATTAAATTGCATAAAGTGTGTGCATGAAAATTAAAATATAGTAATTAAAGACAAAGGGTTTTCACATGATTGCATGACGAAAGTCTTAATTTGGGGGAAAGACTCTTTTTAAAGAAAATTAGAGCTCATTTCTAGATACACAGGTTTTGGAGAGAAAAATTCAGAATTGGATCAAAAGAATTGTTGAAAGTTTTAGAGGGTTTCGATATGCATGCATTCACAGATTGTCTTAGATTTTAGCTATTGTTTTGGAGTAGGGTTTGAAAACCTAGTATAGAGTTTTATTAAAAGATCTGTCTACTTCGTGTATTCCTGGGTGTTTGCATATTGCTTATTAATTTATTGTATTGATTGTTGAATAAAGAATTATGTTGTAAATTTTGAAAAGGAAAACTTATTAATTAAAAAAACTTGACTAGAAAAATTATAGAAAAAAATTGTAAAAAATTATTGTGACTGTATACTTATAAACCCCTTTCTAATATAACAAAAATTTTGATTATTGAAAATTGTAAGAAAATAATAAATTGAACAGTTAGCATTTCAATTTTAAATTTGTTATTAGAACCATGAGATTATCATGAATTTTCTAAATATAGATAAATATTATTCTTATATCTAAAATAATTTAATTCTTAAAATTATTGGAAAAAAGGAAAAAGAATAATTGAGAGAAAAACATTTGTAACCAAACTTATACATGCATGCTAAAAATAGAAATGCATGTGAAAACAAATATGCTAAAAATAGAAAACTAAGTATAGTATGATTACATGCATGTGAAAACAAATATACTAAAAATAGAAGCTAAGTATAGTAAGGTTGCATGCATGTGAAAATCAATTTTCTAAAAATAGAAGCTAAGTATAGTAGGGTTACATGTATGTGAAAACAAATATGCTAAAAATAGAAAACTAAGTATAGTATGGTTGCATGATTTGAGAGATCAAAGGCATGCAAAAATATTAATTGCTTGTGTATTTTTATTTAATATAATATAATTTTTAGATTTATTTATTTAAAAAAAAAAATTAAAAAAAAAAAAGAAATTAATTAAAAATAAAAATTTAAAATTATTTATTAATTTCAAAAAAATGTAAATAAATATGATTCATTTAGTTAAAGTGAATGTTAGTAATATTATTGATTTTTTAAAGTCTAATTAAACTCTCAGTTGCATATAAATAATTTAATATTTATTAATGCAAAAAGGAAGTTAATAACTAAATAAATATAATTTTATTATATTTTAAGAGAAGTTGTGCTAGAGTTCAGTTTGAAATTATTTAGTTAATATCTATTTGACTTTATGAGAGAAATTATAAATAATTAAATTAAATTAATAAATTTATCTCTAGTTGCATTATGAATTAAAGGAAAAGTAAATATTAATATTAGACTTAAATGATTTGGGTTGGCAATGTTTCAAGTTTCAACATTTTGAAATTTTGTTGGTTATTTTTAACATTTATGGTCCCTTAAGTATTTCAGATAAGGTTAAACTGTGGAATGTCATTTAAGAAAAAATCAAATCTTTACCACAACAAAATTGTATCATGGGTGGTGACTTCAATGCAATTCGAAATAACAGGGAGAAAGAGGGAGGAATTTTTCCATCTCTAAAAATTATGGAGGAATTTGACAACTTTATCACTACCAATGAATTGTTTGAAATTGAAACATCCAATGGATGCTTCACTTGGCATAATAGAAGAGATGGTTTCTTGTATATTGCTGAGAAACTTGATAGATTCTAGTTTCACAAGCATGTAAAGTATCATCTATCTTGTTCTCAAAAAATATTCTCCCTTTTTTAGGATCAGATCACTTTCTTGTTTCATTATCCTTAGATAACAAAGTGGACCAGTCAACATCACATCATAAATCTTCATTTAAATTCAAACGAATGTAGTTCAGACATCTAATGTTTCTTCCTTTAATTAGATAATGGTGGGTCAGTGCTCTACGGGAAAAAGGTAATAGTATGTTTTTTGGTTCTATAAGAAACTCCAGTATCTTAAAGACAAAATTAGAGTTTGGAACAAGTAGGTTTTTAAAAATATTTTTGAGAAAGAAAAAAGGTTTAGAAGGAACTTCAAGAAATTAATGAAGAAATCATCAGTTTTGGCTTGAATTCAAATTCATATTCTTGCCATAAAGAGAAGTAATTTCAATGGGTGGAGTTGTGTCATAGGGAGGAAGAATATTGGTGGAAAAAATCTAGAGAATTATGGTTAAGTGATGGTGACAGTAACACAAAATTCTTTCATGCTTCAACAATTTAGAAAAAGGCTAGTAAATCCATTTTTTCAATCATGGAATAGCTTATGGGTAAGAAATTATTAGATGAGGCAAGTATCAAAAGGGAAGGGGTTAGATTCTTTAAACAACTTCTTGATCCATCAGTGAAAATGGATGTAAATAATCATCAAATTGACTCTTTCTTAGAGGTAGTTCCAAGAATTATATCAGATCAAGATAATGATGCTCTAATGAAACCCTTCACTTTGGAGGAAATTCGGAGAATAGTTCAATCTCTACCTCTAGATAAAGCACCTGGTCCTAATGGTTTTACAACTCTCTTCTTTTAGAAATGTTGGGATGTTCTGGGTTGGGATCTACTTATGGCTCTAGAATCCTCCCAATGCAAGGGTTATATGTGTGGAAATTTTAATTCTACTAATATTGCCCCCACTCCTAAGCATGGCGATCCCCAGACTTTTGCTGATTTCAAACCAATTTCATTGTGCAACACTATATATAAATTTTTCACAAAGGCAATTTACTCTAGACTTCAAGTTTTGTTACCCAATATCATTTCTCTAGAACATGGTGGTTTTGTGCCAGGTAAAGAGACGTCAGAAGGGGGGAATTGTTGCTTATAAAAGTCTTCATCATATTAAAGAAAACCAAATCCCTTCCTTTGTTATTAAACTTGACATGATGAAGGCATATGATAGAGTTAATTGGTCATTTCTTATCAAAGTATTGGAGAAATTTGGATTCAATAAAGCTTGGTGCAAATGGATCAAAGCTTGTATTTCGGGGGCTACTTTTTTGATTCTTATTAATGGGTCTTCGGAGGGATACTTCAAATCTTCTCAAGGAATCAGACAAGATGATCCTCTTTCACTTGTCTCATTTATTCTTATGGCTGAAGCTTTTAGTAGGGCCATAATTCAATCCCAACAACTGGAGCTTTGGAAAGGCATCCAGTTTGGCAGAAATGATCTAGTAGTCATTCACTCTCTTTTTGTAGATGACACTTTATTGTTTGTATCTACTAACATTAATGAAGCCAAGAATATTAAGTATTTATTGGACCAATATTCACTGTTCTTAGGTCAAAAGATCAACAAGGTTAAATCTAAAATTTTCTTCTTCAACACAACTCCACCTATTGTACAAAGGATTAAAATGATTCTCAATTTTGAGGAGGAAAAATTACCATCTACATATTTGGGTGTTCCATTTTTCATGGGAAGTAATAAAGCTTCTGATTGGAAAAATATAGTAGATATAATTAAAGCCAAAATAGTAGCTTGGAAGGTAAGATGGCTCTCTCTATCCGAGAAAATTCTTTTAGTTAAGTCTGTCTTATTAGCTATCCCAAATTATTACTTCTCTATATTGTTCATTATTAAGTAGATTGAAGGCATTATTTAGGGTTTTTTATGGACATAAAATATATTAGGTAATAGCAAAATCCCTCTCATCTCTTCAAAGGAAATGTCTTTAGAGAAGTATCAAGGTGGGGTTAATCTTCCTAATTTGGCTTTAAGAAATATTGCTTTTGGAGGAAAATTAGTTCGGTCTATGTATGAGAAAGTAGAGGCTAAATGGTGTAGGATCTTTTAGAGAAAATATTTAGATTCTTCTAACTCTTCCAGAATTTTCACTAAGGATCACTTTCCTAAAGGGTCAGCTATTTGGAACTTTTTGGTGGAATCTCAAGATTTAGTTGCTAGATATTTGACTTGGAAAATTAACAATGGTTTTAAGGCACTTTTTTTGGTAGGATTCATGGAATGGCCTTCCTCTTCTTTGTAATTCTCCATCTTTTGAGGCCCCTATGTAGCTGATTATTTTTAGTTTGTTGATCCAATGTCAGGTAGAGTTACTTTGAAAAACCTAGACAAGTTACGAATTCTTGATCAGATCAAAAAAGAATTTGTTAGTATTTATAAATCAAGGACTATTTTAGTGTGTATCTAGGTAGTGTCTAATCTCCTAGATACACTGATTTGAGCCCCACACCAAGAAGGAAGATACTCAGTAAAATTGGGTTACTTAGCTACCAAGAACCTAGAAATTAGGTACAAGTCATTTTGGGCATTTAAATTTTGTTGGAACCGAGTAGTCTTACCAAAGGCAAGAAATTTTTTTTGGCTAGCTTTAAAAAAGATAATTTTGACAGGAGAAAAGCTATCAAACTTGAATATTGTTCATAATATGAAATGTGTTTTATGCATGGAGGTAGAGGAGAATGTTGTTCACCTCTTTGTTCAGTGTAAATTGGCATATCAATGCCAGATCTTCGTTCTTCAAAAATTAAATTTTAATATGCCCCTTCCAAACACCTTATGGGATATTTTCCAAGATTGGCCAACTTTGATTAATCATTCTTATTACTCGTTGTATTTGGAAGTGTATCCTAGAAATAGTTATTTGGGTAATTTGGTGGGAAAGGAATAAAAGGATTTTTAGAAATTAATCTTTGACATTAGAATCTATCTTGTCAGCTTTAGAAGTTGCAGTAGGGGAAGTTGTGATAGCCTACATCAAGAGAACTTCTAAACATCTTATTGTTACAAGTTGGGATATTGCTTTGGCTAATCGATGGGCTTCTTTACCCTCTCCATCTTACTAGCTCATTACATTTGGTGGTCCTTGTGAGAAAGTTAACCAAAAGATGGTTAAATGGATTCCTCCTACTAGGGGAGTTTGTAAGTGAAATTTTTATGGCTGCTCGAGAGGTAATCCTGGTGAATTGGGAGTTGGAGTGTGTATAAGAGATCATAATGGATGGGCGTTGGGTATGTTGGCTAAAAAATTTTCAGTTGATACAAATAATAAAGCTAAAGCCATGGCACTCTTACTTGGTTTAGAATTGGTATTTCAACTAAACCTAGTTAATATTCACATTGACGGGGATTCTTTAGTGGTTATTAAGTCATGTGTAAAGAAAAAAATAGAGAACTAGAAGTTTGCTTATATTTTGGAAGAAGCTTGGGAAATGATTGATAAATTTAAAGTGGTGCCCTTCTCTCATACTCTTAGGGAGGGAAACCAAGTTTTAGATAATTTATCCAATATTGGTTGCAACTTGAAGACTACTGAGGCAAATATTACAGAGTTTATACCTACCAACTTTCCCATTTTATTTTTCTTAATCTAGCAAGAGAAAACCCTTTAATACCACCTTGATCCATTTATCATTTTATAATGGTTGCACATAAAGAATAATGATGAATTAATATGGATTCCTAATTAGGAGGGGAGATACTCAATAAAACTAGAACTTGGGTTTGGAACTCAATAGTTTTCCCAAAGATAACTCTTAGAGAATTTTGACAGGGGAGAGGTTGTAGAAGTTGAAAATTGACCACAACTCTTAATTTGTGATGTGCTTTAGTTTCTACCAAGTGAAGTTGGAGATGCTTGGTGTAGCTCTTGCCGAGTGACTTGATTCAGTGGTTACTGAGTGTCTCAGTATAGAGTAGGCCAAATGTCCCAAGGTAGAGTTGACCAACTTTGGTTGGGTTCATTCATTCATTACCGAATGACTCGGTACACAACTGGCCAAATGACCCAATTAAGAGTCGATCGAGTTAGGTTGGGTTCTTTGATTACCAAGTGACTTGGTACAGACCTGATGTAAAGTTGCTCGAGTGTGAATGGGAGCAGTGATTGTTGAGTTAATTCCATTCAATATTTACCTAGTGAGTTGGTCAACGCTGGTTGAATTGCTTGGGTCTAGTTATAATCAGGTACAAAATATTAATTGGTTGTTTATGCCAGTGTTTAACATGGTTAGTACAGATTTTATGTTTTTATGTCAACTTGTAATTTTAAGTTTGGCACAAGTTAATTGAAGATTTGATAGTGGATTTGGAGATTTATGAATTGCAAGTTGATAGAAATGGTACATTATGTAGATGAATATGGGAGTTTGAGATCATTTCACAACATTTGAAAGGTGGCTTTTAGTATGTGTGTTCATTAATTGTTTGCATGATGAAGCTTGTTAAATATGCAACTTTGTCTTCAGTTTCCCTAGTGTTTTCTAAATTTGGGATCATGGTTATTCAGGAAAGTGAGCACAGATTTTTAGAGTGTTCATCTTGTGGAGAGAATGTGAACTCCCATGGTTTGGTAGTGTGCTAGTAAATGAGTTAAAGGAAGTTTTTCATATAAATTTTGATGTTTGCATGCGTTGTTTTAGAGAAATTCTAGGTTCAACACCTTTCTATTCAATGTGCCTGCAAGTGTTTTTCCCATCTCATATCTTATCTTATTTCTTTACTTATGTTACCGACCTCCTCCAAGATTTGAGTCTAGTGGAGGGTGTTGTAGATTAGCTTGGTTTTCATAATCTGCTTGGAATGGAAGTTCTTAGGAGTGCTCTTCATGAGTATGTCTTAGCAGTGGGTGTGTTACCTTATGCAGGGGTGAGTGGTTTTTTTCAAGATAAGGGTAATTCAAAATTCTTACATATGTTGGCATCCTTTTCCAAAGCTTTGGGTGGTGGTAATTTAGGACAAGTGGAGCATTTAATCTGGTGCTATAGAGGTTATTTATCCCAACCAACTTGTGAAGAGTTAAAAGGCAAGGCTAGAGCAGTTGATGAACTTATAATGCATGATCATGAGGTATTGACACAAATTGAAATGGTGGGGTCTTCAGTTAGGCAGGCTATCAGTATTATGTAGATTGATAACCCATTGGGCAAGATGGATCTCTCGACAGATTTGGAACCTTCTTAGATGGAGTGGGAACTGTATTGACTGACTACATACTTGTATAGTTGGTTTTTTGGTGAGAATAGTAATGGATAAAACATGCCTTCTACTAGTTCATGGTTTTATGGTCTCATGTTGGTATAGTTGGGGAGATTCTTTTGTTTTTATTTGGATATGTAATACATGTTTTGCATACCAATTCGAGGCTAAGGCTATTGGGGTGTAAAGTTGTCAATTTCACAATTTTGTTCTTAGTATAAATTCAGTGCTTTTTGTAAATGTGTAAATTTATATTATTCACAAATGTAACTTTTAGTGAAGGAATTAGTATTGTAGAAATGTATAGTTATACTCTAGGAAGGTCTTGTAATTTGGGTAAAGACTGAAAGGTTTCTTGCTAAGTTCTTCCCTGCATAAGCCCCTGAACCAACTTTATTAATATAATTATATTTCTGGTGGCTTGCCACCTTTTGCCAAAAAAAAATATTAGACTTAAATAAAAGTCATATTAATATTTTAAAAATTGAAATTAATATCAATATTTAGATATAATAATATACATTTATATTATTAATTAAATCATTTATGATTTAAGATCATTTAAATTAATAACATGATAATATTGTATGATATTTTATATGCACAAAAAGATCGGATATTTAAATACTTATTATTTTAAATAAATATATCAACATAACAATTTATATTAACATATATATTCTTAGTTTATTTCTAAAGACATCTTTATGTCCCAAACTAAACAAGAAAAATTGTTGGAATTAAATCATGTGGCTGAAAACTATTTATTTTCTAATATTCTATTTATAGTTTTGTGATGTTTATTTTCATGATGGTTTTTGTTTGTGGGTTGTTTAGTTGGCCAAGTTAGAATGTGAACTAGAGACATTTTTTGAGATTTCTTTTATGATTAGTTGACTAGATGTCATGATGAACTTTATTATTTGAATTGAGATTTTTGTTTTTTGAATTTTATGCTATTGAGCAATTTTGAGAACTTGGGTTTTGAGAAACCAATGTTATTTTTTGGGTTTCTTATTAAGGAATTGAATTTGAACAATATTACTTTTTTAGTATGGGACACTATTATGGTTTGTGATTTTTGAGAAGGTAGTCTAGGTGCATGTCTATGGGAGTGGCTTGTAATGGGGGCTGGGACCCAAAGTGGCTGTCAGAATAACTCATTTTAAGTTGTGTAACAAGTGATAACATAGGAATTAGAATATCTTGCTTAGCCCTTTTCCTTGAGATATATTAAATAGATAAGTTAGAGATTTTTCCTAATCCATGACTTGAGTGCTTGTATAGACTAAGAATGAGATGATGATGATAGCTTGAAAGGTATGACTAGTTCCTCTCCATCAAAAGAGGGTATTTGGGTTTTGAATAGAGTCACTACAGGAGAGACTTCTAGGGTAACTCTAGAGTTGGCTCATGTGATGACACTCCATAGTATGTGGCCTGTGTCTCCTTCATAGTTTTTTAATATTTGCCTCTAGTAGTGTACTTGTTGCATATTTCTTTTGATGGTGTATTTATTGTGAGTTGTTATTCATTGATTGGATGCTATTTATTTTTGACAGTTGTCTTTTATTAATGAATGATCAATTATTCATTGGTGGTGTTTTCATTGTTGGAGTTGGTGATTGGTAGTTTACTTTTATTAATGATAGTTGTTATCTATTGGTCTTTGTGCCTGTGACACTTGACATTGATTTTGAGGTGGTTGTATATTTTTGGTTTTGGTATTTATATGTTAACTTGGTATGAGATGTTAGTATTGGAATGAGTGTCCTTTCAATTTTTATCATCTCTTCTTCTTGAGTAGTTTGCATTACTCTTGAGGTAGTTTTAGCTATCAGGATTCATTTCCTATGATTATTTTATGATTTGATTATCTATATGTGGATCATATATTATCTCTCTTGTATGGTGAGAGTGGGAGCTTGATTAGGTGAGCATGTGGTCATGAGGTAGTGTATTCTTACCATTTGAGTTCCCCTTAGATTGAAAAATATTAGATGCTCCTTGATACAATGGTACTATTATCATTTTTTCTCTTATCTTGAAGACTTCTATTCATTTGATGTATCTATGTATCATGTGTTTTGAGATCCAATGGGATATTGTATTGTATATTGATGTGTTTGTATCTATTTTCACCATACCTTGTGACATGTGCAGTGGATGTTATTAATTAGATGTGCTTTCATATTGTTAGTTGTACTTATTCATTTTCTTATATGATTATATATGTGTTTATTTATTTTATGATTATGAACATTGTAATTGAGACTTAAACTTATTAATATTTTTTTTAAAAATGTGATTCAACATGAAGGAACCCTTGATGAATGAAAACTATATTTACAATTGCTTGTGTGTTCTTGATATGTATTTACATATTACTTCCATGTTATTGTTACTTTTGTGTTGTTTAAACTTAACAAAATAGTTTAGTAAACTTTGTAACATATTAAGATTATTTCTTTTTGGGTTCTCGAGTGGGGCATTACATATGGTCTTAGAGCCTGAGTTTCAACATTAAGAACTCTGAGCATATTGTGCACCATTAGTTAGTAGTAGTTAAACTTTCAATATGATTTAAAAAAAAAATATTTATCAACATCAAACTTGAACCTAAATAGTTTGAACAAAAATTAGAAATAGTGAAACTTTTGAACATGAAACTTGGAAACTCATAACATTTTTGATCTTGACTTTTGATTTATGTGTATGCATTATAAATTCTATATTTTCAAATAGATTGAGAGATTTTGGTTTTTTTTTTGGAGTATTTTAAGTGATCTATTTTGGTATTTAATAAAAAGATAAATGTTGGATCAATATCATTTTGATTTATTATTAAACCAGAATCATATTGCTCTAAGTGATTGAAAGTGTACACATAGTTAACCTTTTTGGTATTGGTTTCTTAAATGATCCTTTTGTTTGACATGGTACTCTTTGACTTTTAGTTACCTTAGTCATTGTAATAGGCTTCCAGGAGTAAGCCTAATTCTTGGGGGGTGGAAGTAGTGCCCACCCATAGTTTATTTTTCTATTATATTTACCAAACTCTTTTTATGTCTATTTTATGTGTAACGCCCCACCAAGGGATCGAAAGAATTAACCTAAAGTTTCACTAAGTTTGGTAGCATTTTTATTTTATTTTTAAAATCATGGAAGTAAAACTATCTGCAACTTATGCATAGTAACGGAAGCAATAACAACAATCCAAGTGAAAGTAAACATAAACATACATAACATGTTACATTCTTTATGGATCCCTCAATGTTGACTCACATCTAATTTATCTATTCATCTAACATCACATCCTCATGAAATAATAATGATACATCCAACATACTTAAACAATATACAAGTGTCCTTTTTGAATTACATTTTAGATTGCTCAATCATCCACTATACATGTCACAGGGTATGAAAGGCATAAAATAATATACATCCATGTAAATAAAGTACATAATCATCCTAATTCTAATCCACGATGCAATAACATAAATGAAACCATACATCATACATGATACATAATCATAAGAGATAACCATAAATCATCAAACATAATTAACTAAGTGCATGATTCCTCCCAACTGTTAATAGCATCATTAGACCATCGTGGGTCTTAGCAATCCCTCTGTGTGTAACATTCCAAATCACCGAAGAGATCATCAGTATTAACATAATAGGAATGTCACTCTTAAATCATACTACATCATATGCAAAAAAAGAATCTAACATGCAAAGTAAAGCATAAGATATCATCATCTAACATATACTAATCATCAATGAAAGGATAAATATCCACCATCATAATCCAAGAATGCATCAACTACAGTGTCTCAAATGGATCTCAAATGATAAGAGTAATAAAGCACTACCACCCGACCATGTGGAACCTAAATGCTGAGGAGATAATCTCAAGTCCCAAATAAGTTATCAAAATCACATAGCACAAATACTCTCTAAGTACAGGAATCCTAAAAGTATACTAACTCAAAGGTTCCAATCACAAAATTGACATGTAATCCCAGAGGTACACAATGACATGTAGGAAACCTACTATGCAAGCAAGAAAGTGTCATCACATGGATCATGTTAGAGTTACCCTGGTAGTCTCCCAATAGACCCTGACCCCCTAGTGATCCCCGTGTTGCCACTAGTATCCTCTCATACAGATGAAGCATACTACGGAATGCAAGGTCGCAACCAAGTGTTCTCTCTACTCCCATCCTAGTTTGTACAAGCACTCGAAGCATGGGTGAGAACAAAACAATTATCTTTTTAGGTTCATTTAGTTAGTATTAGGTGTGAATGTTTTCACTTATTAAGACAACTTACAATGAGTTACCCTGGCAGCCTCTTAGGGCCCCGGCCCCCATTGCAAGCCACTTCCCATCACTACAAGTAGATAACCTACCCTAGACTCATGAAATCATAAATTAGAAAATACCAAAAGATAATCCAAAATATAAACATCAAATCTCCATGAGTCAACTGAAAAGCATACATACATAATCATGACCACAATAGTTCTCTATTGGCAACTGAAGGTATCCCTGATAATCACAATAATCATTGGTTCTTAATAAGCAACCAAAAAGCATCTCAAAATAATACTGATCGAAGACTCCAAAATGGTTGAGTCAAAACATGTTATAACATGACATCATCAAGATCATATAACAATTCAATTCCATCAAATGACTGGAAAGTAACTCAAGTATAATTGATCGATGACTCAAAATGGTTAAGTCAAATGTCTCATACATATGAATCTCAGCTTCACACAAGAAGAATGGAAAGCATTAACAATCAGTAAATACAAACATCTCATAGAGCATACCATCACATAACCATGGTTGGGTTTATAAAGATCAGAATCAAAAGACATCATCATGACATCACAATCATAACCCCCTAGCCTCTGGTAGACGTCCTATAACTGGTCAACACTAGTCAACCCAAAAACCCAAAATAGAAGCATAGAGTAAACACAATGCAAGCACATGTTTGGGTTTTGTTTTAAAATTACATAATTGAATGGAGTGTGGAGGTCTCAGTTTTCATTTTCAAAATTAAATATTGAGTGGAGAAATTTTGTACATTATTACTTAACCCATGTACTAGTTTAAAATTTCCCTTAACTCTAGAATCAATTTACCAATTATTCTATTGATTTACACATTAATTAAAAATGACCCCCATCGAATTTACATTGTAAATTTTAGACATGAAAATTTACCAATTCTTTTCATTATCATAGTTCAAGTCAAATAATTAAATTAAACTTATATTAATTTATTATTAAAAGAATAGATCTGTTAATACAAAACTTTTAACAAACTTAATAATTATTAATTATAAATAACATATATACATATACATATATATATATATATACACATTTATATATACATACATACATACATAAATAAATAAATAAATATATATATATGTAATTATTAATATTCAATGGTAATAATAATATTTTAAAATATTTTAAGAAAATCAAAATGGAGAAATTTGATTTCACCCCCATCAAATCACATAACACATATCACACATATATATATATGAAGTATCGTCGTTGGCACACGGTACCCTATGGTCGCAAGGCCTGCGGCGACAGTGGGTACTTCGTACCCTCTGTTGTTGCAGTGCCTGCGACAACAGGTACCCGTGAGGATAGCGAGTACGAGGGTGTGGGTTCCGTCCCTCTCCCCCCCCCCCAAATTTTAATAAAGTTTTTCCAAAACATTTTTACTAACGTTTGACCCAGTATGAAATTTTGATATTTCAATTTTTAATAAAGAATTTCTTTAAACAGTTTTTCTACTGTGATACGACAATTGCATTTTTAAAAATAAATACATATATATACTTTTATATATATATATATATATATATATAAATAAATATATATATATATATATAAATAAATATATAAAAGTATGCAGATTTGTACAAATATGTAATATTTAAAAATGAGACATATACATAATTTAAAGGGCTTCTAAGAATAACATTTGTTTTCTAAATTTACCCAATAATTCTTCTAATAGGTTTGACTATAAATTTTAACCCTAGCTCCATAATTTTATCAGATCTATGCATGAGGAGTTTTCTTCACATAAGAATTAAATATCCATGACAAGATTAAAATAATTGGAACATTCACACATAGAATCCTCAGAAAGTATTCAGAAGACACGAAGAAGATAGGAAGTGCAAGAAGCGGAAATAACATAGGAAAAATCACAAGTGTCTACCTGGACACTGATGCTAATTCACTTCTCCTCAAAAACTATAGAGTAAGCTCCTTTCTTCTCCAACATTCCTGGGTCCTCCAACATGCTCTCCAAATGCTCTCCAAACGCTCTCCCTAAGCTTCTAAGAGTGCCTGAATATAAAGAACTCTCAGGAAGCACCTAGAATGTCTTTAGAAACAACCAAAAAGTGTTGACAACTAAGCATGAGTCTATTCCAACCTTCCATATGAGTCATAAGGTTGTAAACACCATGTGCTTAATTGGTGCACTAACTCTTGTGTTGTTGACATATGTGCAATCAAGAGGTGTGTTTACTCTTAGGCAAGCTCATAAATTTTATTCTAATTCTCTTATAACTTTTATTATTATTATTTATTTATTACTTTATTATTATTTTTATTATTTTAATTTTAATTTCTAATTTCTTTTTATTTAATTCTTTTTCTCAATTAATTCTCATTTAATTAATTATAATCAAAATATCAAAGATCATGATATTATATTAATTTTTTCCAAATAATTAATTTATTAATTAAATCTATTTATTAAGACTTAATTAATAAAAAATTCACCATAGATGTCTAAGATAAAATATGAAAACTCAACATAGAACAATTCATACAAAATCAATCTAAAGGGTTTAAAATCATGAATTATGTCATCCGACACATTCGAAAGGTAAAATATACAGATACTTGTCCTATCTCTCTAGGACAAATGGTTTAAGGGTTTGGGATTTAGACTTGAAAATTTATCTCCCTTCTCTTATCATTGAGATAGTGCGATAGGGTACACTCATCCTAACAATTCAGGGAAGTCGATACTCGGTACTTGCAACTTGCATAAAAATTACTTTTGTAAATACAATACATACATACATACATACATACATACATACATACATACATACATACATACATACATACATACATACATATATATATATATATATATATATATATGCTAAGCTAAACAGACAATGGTAAGAAGTGGTGCATCATGTAGATCTCGACTAACAGGTGACTACAACTCCTTTCCTTAACCACATCAAAAATGCCATACATAAGAACAAATACACACACCATACACATGCAAGTATGGGGTAAGTATCCATAATAAAACACATGTGATAATAAACCATCTAACTAATCATCATCAATAACTAAAAGCAATGTAATAATCATCATGCATACATGAAATGTAGAGTCTAAGTAATCTCATCACATATTAGTTGAATCCATAACATAATATCTGATAGTCTCAGAACAAAGCTACTAATCATCAACATAAAACTAGTCTAACATAGTCCGACAAAAATAACCACAATGTGTTAAGAAAGATGTGAACGAGGGTAGGCACTACATTATGTGTGTGTTAATTTCAAGGGTATTGGATTTATAATTATGAAATAATTTAATAATTTGAATTGCATATATATCAATAAAGAATTACTTAGTTGACTATATTTCGTGTATTGTTTAAAGATTATGGTTACTAGTGCATTAATGATGCTTTAATAATTCATAGTTAATGAATGCGATTCTTTTCATAGCAATGTTAGATAATGCTTTAATAATGATTACTTTATATTTGTAATGATGCATTATTTTATCTAAGCATTTGATGTTTGACTTATAATTATTATGGTACTTACCCCATACTTGCATGTGTATTGTGCGTGTGTTTTTTTTATCTTTTTATTTGTCGTGTTTGATGTGGTTAAAGGAGGGAGTCGTAGTCACCTACTAGTCGGGATCTACACGATGTACCACTCCTTGCCATTGCTTGTTTAGTTTAGATATATTTATATACATGTGCATGCTCGTCTTTTATGCAAAATATAGGTATCGAGCATCAACTTCCCTAAATTGTCAGAATGAGCATGCTTTATCACAATAACTCAATAGTAAGAATGAGGAGATAATGTTCAGGTCCAATCCTGACCATAGCCTAAATACTTATCTTGTAAGGAGGACTTGTAATTGAGTTTCCACCCTTTTTAAAACCTATGAATTTATCTTTGTCTATGTTGTTTGATTTTGAGTTTCGGTCTATTTTGGCAATGTTGATTTTATGTGAATTTCGCTATGTAATTTATTTGGTAAAAAAATTAATTATAATATTTGGGTTAATCATATAATATTGAGAATTATTAAATATTATTTGATTAGAAAGAAAATATTAAAGTATAAGAATATTTAATTAATTAAAAAATAATTAAATAGACGCTTTAATTTAAAAGTCTAAATTTAAAAAATTGGTTAAAGAGAATAGAATATGATGATATTTAATTAATTAAATATGTAACTCTATTTAAAAGATTTAATTTAAGAAGTTGGACAAAAAGAGATAATTAAAATATTAAAATATTAAAGATTTAATATTGCTATATTATATTTATTTAATAATAATTAAATTAGAGTTGCATTTAAATGATGAACTTTGATTATTATTATTAATTTAAATAATAAACTATAGTTTAATTAGTGCTTGTACTAATTAATAAGTGGAGGAAAAAAAATTATAAAAGAATATTTTAATTAAAAAGTTTAAATGTGCATGAAAGAATTAAATTTAAAAGATTTGATTAAAGTTATAATTTAGGCGTATTTATATTTATTTAATTTAATAATAATTTATTCAAGAGTTTTATTTTTAATAAAATCTAAATAATATTATTAGTTAAATTAATAAATATTATATTAAAAACATTGCATGATATAATAAGGGAGAGAAAGCTTTAATTTAATAAAATTTATTTTAATTAAATTGTATAAATTGTGTGCTTGAAAATTAAAATATAGTAATTAAAGACAAAGGGTTTTCACATGATTATATGATGAAAGCCTTGATTTAGGAGAAAAACTCTTTATTAAAGAAATTAGAGCTTATTTCTAGATACACAGGTTTTAGAGAGAAAAATTCAGAATTGGATCAAAAAAATTGTTGAAAGTTTTAGAGATTTTGAATTTGCATGCATTCACAGATTGTCTCAATTTTTAGCTATGATTTTGAAGTAGGGTTTGAAAACCCATTATAGAATTTTATTGAAAGATCTATCTACTTTGTGTCTTCTTAGGTGTTTGCATATTGCTTATTAATTGATTGTATTGATTGTTGAATAAAGAATTATGTTGTAGATTTTGAAAAAAAGAAAACTTGACTAGGAAAGTTATAGAAAATTATTGTGACTATATTCTTATAAACCCCTTTCTAATATAATAAAAATTTTGATTATTAAAAATTGGAAGAAAATAATAAATTGAATAGTTAGCCTTTCAACTTTAAATTTGTTATTAGAACCATGAGTTTATCATGAATTTTTTAAATATAGATAAATATTATTCTTATATTTAAAATAATTTAATTGTAAAAAACTATGAAAGAAGAAAAAAAATTAATTGAGAGGAAAGCATGTTGTAACCAAACTTATGCATGCATGTTAAAAATAGAAATGCATGTGAAAACAAATATGCTAAAAATAGAAAGCTAAATATAGTATGGTTACATGAATGTGAAAACAAATATACTAAAAATAGAAGCTAAGTATAGTAAGGTTGCATGCATGTGAAAACAAATTTGCTAAAAATAGAAGCTAAGTATAGTAAGGTTGCATGCATGTGAAAACAAATTTGCTAAAAATAGAAGCTAAGTATAGTAAGGTTACATGCATGTGAAAATAAATATGCTAAAAATATAAAACTAAGTATATTATGATTGCATGATTTGAGAGATCAAAGACATGCGAAAATACTAATTGCATGTGTATTTTTATTTAATATATTTTAATTTTTAGATTTATTTATTTAAAAAAATAAATAAATAAATAAATAAAAAATAAAATTTTAAAATTATTTATTAATTTAAAAAAAATAGAAATAAATATTATTCATTTAGTTAAAGTGAATGTTAGTGATATTAGTGATTTTTTAATGTCTAGTTAAACTCTTAGCTGCATATAAATAATTTAATATTTATTAATGCAAGAGGGAAGTTAATAACTAAATATTTATAATTTTATTATATTTCAAGAGAAGTTGTGGTAGAGTTCACTTTGCAATCATTTAGTTAATAACTATTTGACTTTATGAGAAAAAATATAAATAATTAAATTATATTTATAATTTTATCTCTAGTTGCATTATGAATTAAAAGAAAAGTAAATATTAATATTAGACTTAAATAAAAATTATATTAATATTTTATAAATTGAAATTAATATCAATATTTAAATATAATAATATAGATTTATGTTATTAATTAAATCATTTATGATTTAAGATTATTTAAATTAATAACATGATAATATTGTATGATATTTTATATGCCTAAAAAAATTAGATATTTAATACTTATTATTTTAAATAAGTATATCAGCATATATATATATATATATATATATATATATATATATATATATATATATATATATATATATATATATATATATATATATATTCTTACTTTATTTCTAAAGACATCCTTATGACCCAAACTAAACAAGCGAAATTGATGGAATTAAATTATGTGGCTGAAATTTTTTTTTTTTTCTAATATTCTATTTATAGTCTTGTGATGTTTATTTTCATGATAGTTTTTCTTTGTCAGTTGTTTAGTTGGCCAAGTTAGGATGTGAACTAGAGGTAGTTTTTGAGATTTCTTTTATGATTATTTGACTAGATGTCATGATGAACTTTATTATTTGAATTAAGATTAATGTTTTATGAGTTTTATGATAGCAATTTTGAGAACTTGGATTTTGAGAACCAATGTTATTTTTTGGGTTTCCTGTTAAGGAACCGAATTTGATTAATATTACTTTTTATGGTATGGGGCACTATTGTGGTTTGTGATTTTTGGGAAGGTAGTCTAGGTGCATATCTATGGGAGTGGCTTACAATGGAGGCCGAGGCCCAAAGTGGTTGCCAGGGTAACTCATTGTAAGTTGTGTAACAAGTGATAACATAGTAATTAAAATATTTTTCTTAGCCCTTTTCTTTGAGATACATTAAAAAGATAAATTAGAGATTTTTCCTTATCCATGCCTTGAGTTCTTGTATAGACTAAAGATGAGATGGAGATGATACCTTGAGAGGTATGACTAGTTTCCTCGTCATCACGAGAGGGTATTTTGGTTCTGCATATTGTCACTACGAGGTTGGGGTCTTGAGAGACTAATAGGGTAACTCTATAGTTGGCTCATGTGATGATATTCCATAGTATGAATCTAGAGTCTCCTTTATGATTTTTTAAATATTTGCCTCTAGTTGTGTACTTGTTGGATATTGCTTCTGGTGGTGTATTTATTGTGATTTGTTACTCATTGATTAGATGTCATTTATTTTTGATAGTTGACTTTTATTAATGAATGATAAGTTATTCATTGGTGGTGTTTTCATTGTTGGAGTTAGTGATTGGTAGTTTACTTTTATTGATGACAGTTGTTATCTATTGATCTTTGTGCTTGTGAAACTTGACATTGATTTCAAGGTGGTTGTATATTGTTGGTTTTGGTATTTATATGTTGACTTGGTATGAGATGTTAGTATTGTAATGAGTGTCCTTTTGATTTTTATTATCTCTTCTTCTTGAGTAGTTTGGGTTACCCTTGGGGTAGTTTTGGCTATCAAAATTTCTTAACTATGATTGTTTTATGATTTGATTATCTTTGTGGATCGTACATTATCTCTCCTATATGGTGGGAGTGGGAGCCTTATTAGGTGACCACGTGGTTGGGAGGTAGTGTATTCTTACCATTTGGGTCCCCCTTAGATTAGTAGATGTTGGATGCCCCTTGATATAGTGGTACCATTATCATTCTTCTTTTTATCTTGAAGACTTCTATTCATTTGATGTATCTATGTATCATGTGCTTTGAGATCCTACAAGATATTGTATTGTATATTGATGTACTTGTATCTATTTTCACTATACCCTGTGACATGTGCAGTGGATGTTATTCATTAGATGTACTTTCATATTATTAGTTGTACTTATGAATTTTCTTATATGACTATATATGTGTTTATTTATTTTATGATTATTTACATTGTAATTGAGACTTAAACTTATTAATAAAACTTTCTTAAATGTGACTCAACATGAAGGAACCCTTGAGGAATCAAAACTATATTTGTAATTGCTTATGTGTTCTTGATGTGTATGTATATATTACTTCTTCATTATTGTTACTTTGATGTTGTTTAAATTAAAAAAAATATAGTTTAGTAAAATTTGTAACATATTAGGTTTATTTATTTTTGGGTTCCCAAGCGTGGCATTACAACACTTAAGTCATTTAAAGTTACAACTCAATTCATGCCGAATAAGTAATGCATGTCGAGCATAACATGTCAGATAGTGCATGCCAAGTGAGATACTTATTATGTGCTGAGTAAATAGTTAGTGTTGAGTCACTCAAGTGCCAAGAAGATAGATGATGCAAAGTGATTTAGATGCCAAGTAACCAATGGATGCTGAGTCATTCAGATGTCGAGTTACAACATTGAAGTTGCAATTGATGCTGAGCATCAGGGACTTTAAGTGCCAAGTAATATAGTTTGGACATAGTTGTTTGTAATGGCACAAACTACTATTTAAACCATTTTTGAGCTGGCTTGAAGATTTTTTTGCAATTGTAGATGACAAAAATGAATCTTAATTAAGGATCCCTATGCAAAACATACAAACAATCATAAAAATAGAAGGATTAAGTGGTAATATGGGTGAATCATTATTGTTGATTCATACGCAACCCTAAGTCATCAAAGTCTTTTTAAGAAGGAAAAGCCTAATTTTTTTAAGGAATGTGGAAGGAGTGAAGAAAGAACTATACATGTAGAAACAAAGCATTCATGGTGGCTAAGGTGTTGTGAATTGAGATAGATTACAGAATTAGTTAGAAGAGAACAAAAAAAAGAGGTTAGAGGATAGAAGAGATACATTTGATCAATGAAGGATAAAAAAATATATGCAAAGAGGTGATCTATTATTTAGCAGTAGAATGCTAACCATAGGATCATTACTGAGACATTCTAATAGATGAATTAGTTAAGTCTCTTAATGGAGTAGTCTTAATAGGCTATTGCAAATCCTTTAGTAGGGTGCTTACTTCATTGTAAGTTAAAGTATTTTTATTAGGTACACTTCCAATAGGGTGTTGAAATCATTTAATAGGGTAAGATCTAACAATCTTGTAAGCCTTTAATAGGGTAGACCTTTCATAGGGTAGATCATGTTTCATGATCAAAAATTATAATCTTCATTGGATACACTTTATTACTACAGTAGTAGAGATTTGTGGGTATTATACTCACCCCAATTTTACCTTCTCATTAGAGGGTTTTTGGGTAGCCAAATATCTTGTTTCATACATGTGTTGAATGTTGTTTTCTTTCATACTATGGATGAATATGTTTAGCTAGTTATTTTAGTTTACATGTAAATTGTGAGATGGATGTGTGGCGAATGAATTTATGGTTAAAGTTTTGAATGAATGATTCACCCACCCTCTCTTAGAGTTTACTTTCCCTATTGTATTTTCAAAAATTAGTATCAAAACATAGTTCTCTAGAAAGGAAAGCTTTGCATCTTTGAGGAAAGATCTTGAAGATGGAAGTCTACAAGTTGGGAAAGTTTATTGATAATCAAAAGATTGAAATAAGACTTTCCCTACAATAGCTAAATGAAGAAAGAGATGAGTTGAAGTGATAATTGAGGAGAAGGAAATATATATCTATTGAAGAGAATGATACACATTACTAAGAGATTGACACTACTAAATTATTTGCGGATGGAAACATAAGTGAATTCGATGCATTAGTTGCAGATTTGATGGAAAAGAGTAGAGCCCTAACTGAAGAGGTCATAAATCTAAAAATAGAACAAGAAGTGAAATTAGTATTGCTATGTGAGGTGACCAAGCAAAAAAGGGAAGATAAAGGAGAAAAAGTCATGATTGAGGATGATTAAAGGATACTAACCAATAGACTGAGAGAGAAGACATCAGAGGTGAATAGGATTGCTCACATGCAACTGAAAACATTGAATCAAATAATGATTTTCAATCATGAATTAAATAGAAAAGATATTGAAATCACAACACTGAAGTTCCAGAATGAACAACTGAGAAAGGATCTGAAAAGAGAAAAATAATTTTCTGAAAATTTCAATAGATCTAGTAAAGCCATCAAGTATTTTGAGCAATTGATGAGATCTCCTAGATCCAACAATGGTTCTACTAGATTGGGTTACACTAGTATAGAAAAAGGAGAATCATCTAAAAGTGGTCAATAAATTAATATCAAAGGTAAGAACTCCAAACCTTCTTGTCATAATTGTGGAAAATTAGAACATATTGCTAATGTTTGCAAAAGCAAGACTGCATATTAGAATCCTGAGCAGAAGTTCATGGGTCATAGTCACAAGTGCAACAAGTAAGGACATTGGGTACATGAATGCAAAACCAATGCCATAAGCACACACATATTTGAATGATAATGCTATAACTATCAGAAGGATGGACATAGAGCATGTGAGTGTAGATCCAAGCCCAAGTGGTCATCAAACAAGTAGAAAAAGGTAAAACATAAAGGTAACTCTTATAATTGGGATTATAATACTAGGTATAATTGTCACTATTGTCAAGAATATAGACATGTTCCTAGGAACTACATAAGAACACATTTCAGAAATGATTGCAGTAGATGGTTAAGTTAAAATACATGTTTTAGTTGCTTAAAGACTGGTCACATAAGCAGGCATTGTCCAACAAAGTCAAAGGCACCAAGCAGTGGGTTCAATAAAGGAAAAGAAAAGGTAGATGTTGAAGAAGTCAAAGTGCAGATGAACAAGACATCAAAGAAGGAAGATTGCAACACATCAAGTTTAGATGGGATCATTTCATCTAATGGATCAAGTGATCACACCATCCCCAACTAGGCAATTAAAAGGTATGTGTGGGACTGATATTTAAATGAGATATCATGCATCAATTCCAAGGATTTAGTTATGAAAAGATTAGGTATGCATGAAATAAGATGCAAAGTATTAATTATAAATTAGAATAAATCTATAAGTTTTCATGTTGTTGTCGAGCATGAAAATTTTCACTTAAGCTTTTGAGTGAAATCTACATGATGCTTAGCTATTATAAGTGATAGTGTTGGCTGAGCTTGTAGTGGTTTCTGAGCATGAAGGAAATTGTATGGAAGTTGAATGAGTCAAAATTGCTATTGGAGTTGGGCTTACAGCTGTGTAAGGACTAAGCATTAACTGCAAAGTTTTGAGGCCTATATGGTTAATTTTTTGATTTATTTGTAATTATCCAAGATTGACCACAGTACAAAGAGATTAAGTGTGTATTGGAGAGATCATTATGAGTGTTTGTAGACTAAATTCAACCATTGTTCAACACTATTCATTAGATTTGTGAAGGTATTTATTGTGTGTTGAGCTACACTATTTAAATTTGTAAAAAACCTAGGTATCAAATATGGCTTGTAAGGTTAAAGAGGGAAATGAAGTTTTGAATGTTCAATTAATCAGCAATGAGATTAGACAACTAATATTTAAAGAAATTCTTGACATTACATACAAAAAAGATCCATCTAGTGTGTTATCCATGATACCACCACAAGTTTTAATGATTCAAGATGTAAGATGTTGTTACACATGTAAGGTGGGTACCATAGGTGACATGGAGATAAGATATGTTAATGGAAAATTATGTGAGAATGGAATATTGAAAGAAGAATTCAAGGTTGTAGAGAGAAAAGGGTTAACTCATGCCCTAGATTTTCCAAACATGTTCAGAATAGAATGTACTAAGATTGTTCTTAGTAGAATTCATGACAATTCTGTATGGTTGGAGGATAGCCCTATAAAAATCACCAAGAGGATTGTGCAAAGAGTAATAGGATATCCAACCCTAGATAGATCTAAGACCATGAGAAGTGATGCAAAAGAGGCTATTAAGAAAAAAACTGGGGTAGTATGGAATAAGAGAGGAATGGCAATTGACACCATCACATATCCCCTAATTACTTTTGTAGTAAGGATAATTGCACATAAATTCTTTCAATCCATCAAATTGAATAGTGTATCTTGCATTATTTTTGGTGTAGGGTACAAGATAGTCAAGAAGGATCATTCTTATGACCTTGCCAAGTTGTAGTTACAATAGTTATTAGAAAACTTGGTATCCATAAGGAAAACCAAGAGTGCATAGTGCAAGTTTGGTTCAATACTTGCATGTATATTTTTCTATGTGTAGAAGACATTCCCTTATTTTGGTAAAATTTCATGGAAGACAAATAGATCTATTATAGTACAGAAAAGAGAATACATTGAGAAACTTGGAGAAAACTTTGAGTCTATAATGACTAGCTACTTGAAGACTTTAAAAAGTCAATGAAACAAAGACATATGATTCTAGTGTCACTAGTTGAGAGGCACTTCAATGATGTTTTCTTTCTAGTTGATATTGATTTCACATATGTACAGGTTGTAGTTCCAAGGGTGAGATGGTTAATGCCTCTAGGTTATAATATAAATGTAGATGAGGCATCTGTAATGATTACCACTTTATTGGTTAAAGATTATATAAGGAAGCTAAAAATTTTGGTAATTATGATGTAGTTAAGTCAAAGATAACCATGGATTTGAAGACAACCTCTATAATAAGGAAAAGGAACAATTTTTTTAAGAAGATCAAAGAAAAATTAGGTGAAGGGACAGAAGAAGAAGAAGAAGAAGAAGAAGAAGAAGAAAATGATGATGATGAAGAAGAAAGTGAAGATGTACCTACCCAAGCACTATTGTCCATTACTCAAGGTCAAAGAGAAGACCAAGGTGAAGAGGAAGCTACGCTTGATGAAGGTGTTGAGGAGAAGAAGCCAATGAAGCACCTATAGCCAACAAAAAGAAGAAAAGTAAATCTAAAGCTCCAGTAGTTAGCAAACCAAAGAAGGTTGTAAAACCTACACAACCTAAGCCTATAGTTCCTGAAACTTGGGCCAACACAAGGGCTACTACTAAGAAGGCTCAAGAAGTGCAAAAGCCAAAAGGGAAGATAACTATGACATCTATACATGAAGATGACTTTGAGAAGAGACAAAAGAGAAAGTACTTTGCTCTAGTTGAGTCAGATGAAGATAGGACAAAATCTGAGGACAACAACCAATTTAAAGTGGTAAGTAATAATCCTCCTTCTAATTTGGACAACTTATATGAAAATATAAAGAATAATGCTAACATATCTAGATTCACACATGTTGAGTTTGAAAAACTTGGAAAGATCATGATGAACCAAGTGGAAGAGTCATTATATGCCATAATGGAAACATTTAAGAAGATTGTAATTGAGCTTCCCTACTCTATACCTAAAAGTTTATATGAAAAAGTTGAGCAAAAATGACAATATAGTCTCACTATAGAAAGGAAAATTAGAGAGACTACACTTTCTCAAGTGATGCTAGAATTGGATAAGGCCATAATGTCAAAGGCCATTAACAAATATAAAGGGAGATTTTCTCCTAAATATAAAGCATTCAATTTTTTGTAAAAGGACATCGAGGGTGTTGTTCATAAGTCCACTCAGATATGGAAGCCAATATATGGATTGAAAACACCTAAGGCAATTGAGAAGACACCTATTAAGGTAGGTGAAGAAAAAGGTGAACAAGAAGTAACTGAGGTTACTAAAGATTAAATTGAGAAAGATACACATGTGGAAGGCACTAAGAAAAATGTAGATACATAGGCAACAACTAAAGATAAGTAGCAAGCAAAATAGTGTATACCATATATACAAATGTCAAGTGTTAGTCCACAACATGTGATAGATGCCAATAAAAATATAATAAAGATCAAGAATGTTTTTGATAGTATAGCTCAGAACATCAATCCACTAATAGAGGAGGACATGAAGAAGATATTGTTAGATACCACCACCAAAGCACAATTATGTAGTCATCCTATATTGGTGAGTATAGATGAACTTGAGAAGGCAGAAAAGATATCTAATGAGGAAGAAAAACAAGCCATAACTTAAACTCCTCAATTTACTATGGTACAACCTACAATGCCTATTGTAGTGTACCAAAGTAAAGAAAACACAATGGCAAATATTAGCACAATGGTGCAAAATGTCTCAATACAAGAAGTTGCTATGGAAGCATAGGAAGGGACACAAGCTCAAACAGGTCAAAAAGATGCTTCTGTATCTACAACACAAACTCAAGGTGCAATTGCAATTGAAAAGCAAGAAAATAATAGGATTGAAGAGCTAGTCTTGCCTACCAAGCCTAAGGAGCAATTAGCAATACAAACATTGGTTACTTTTCCAGAAAGTGCTACCCCTCCAAGTCAAGATCTTCACAAGATGAGTGTAGAAGCTACACCATGGTAGTTATCAAGGCCTAGTCCTAGAAAATCTATAGAAGATGAAGTTACATCATATGGTGATATCAACATAGCTGAGGTGATTGTGTTGCCAAAATTTGATCTTGCAATAACCACTATTGAAAAAATGAGCATACTTTAGGATGCTTTTGTGAGGCAAAAAAACCAATAACTAATCAGAAGGGAGCATAGGTAGAAGTAAGCATTGAAAGATATCAAGGAAATATTTCTTGATGCATTCAGCCTGCCTACACTTGTAGAAGACAAGCCTTTCATGGAGCAATTGGCAAACATAATAGAGCTAGTAAATGATACAAACCTAGATTCAAATGTTAAACTACTTGAATGGTCTGAGAGAAAATTTCAAAACCAAGTTAATGAAAAGATATCAAGTGTCATTGCATTTCATCAGGTTGAGCTAACAACCAAGATTGATAGTGTAAAGAAAGTTTTAGAGAACATTTTCTTACTTTACACCAAATTGTGTTATACAAATCTGTTCACACAAGAAGTACAATGCCATATTGCAAATCTCAAGGGAGATATGAAAATGATAGGTACTACTCTACCCAATTCTCCAGCTTGGAGTCAAAAGCACTTTAGGAATTTGATGAATTCCCAAGGTTAGTTGGCAACCTTGCATGCTCAAGATTCAAATATTCGGGCTATATTGATAAGCATCCAATCCATGCTTGCCCCACACATGGACATATTATAAGGAGCTAGCCATTTTAGAAACAATGATGAAGAAAGATTCCCATCTTTCTACACATGAAGGCTTAGTTCACCTTGCTGCTAAGTTAGCCATCCAAATCAAATCATTGGAGCTAGCTTGTGATAACTAGGATGAAAATTTGAAGATCATACTTAAAGTCCATAAACTGTTCTTGGAAAAACAAACTATACATGTATAACCCTTTGACATCAATGTCAAAAGGGGGAGTAATAATTTTTTTGGAGTAATAAGTTTTTGCGAGAGACAAAGACTCCAAGGAAAGAATGAATATAGCTTTGGGGGAGACCAAACAAAAGGGGAGTCAAAGATAGAAACAGAGTATAGTAAAATTTAGCATATGCATATTTACTCATTGGGAGTATAGGTTTAGATTTAGAACAAAACAATCAACTTAGGGGGAGTTATAAGATTTTGAGGTATGATTATTAAGTAAAGTTTTGCAAAATTTTGAAATTTTGTACATATGCCAAATAGAGATAGTGAGTATCTAAGTTATGCTCATAAGTTAAGATCATTCATGCATGACCAAGTTTTTTTTCCACTCATGTCAGTGGGGTAGATTGTTGATCTTAGATTGGTTTTGACATATGAGTTTCTATAGACTTAAGTTATTTACAAGGTAGAGCTTAGTTCATTTCAAAAAAGTAATGCATGTAGAGCATAACATGCCAGATATTGCATGTTGAGTAAGATACTTAGTATGTATTGAGTAAACAATTAGTGCTGAGTCACTCAAGTGCTAAGTGGATAGATGATGCTGAGTGATTTGGATGCTAAGTTATAGCATTGGAGTTGTAGTTGATATTGAGCATCAGGGACTTTAAGTGCCGAGTAATATAGTTTTGACATAGTTGTTTGTGATGGCACAAACTACTATGCAAACCATTTTGGAGCCAAGTTGAAGATTGTTTTGCAATAATAGATGATAAGAACAAATCTTAATTGATAATCCGTATGCAAAACATGCAACCAATTTGAAAAAGGGAAGGATTAAGAGAAAATATGGGTGAATCATTTCCATTGATTCATACCTAACCCTAAGTCACCTAGGTCTTCTCAAGGAGGAAAAACCCTAAATTTTTTAAAGAATGTGGAAGAAGTGAAGAGATTTGCATGTGCAAACATAACATTCATGGTGGTTAAGGTGTTTTGAATTAAGATACATTGTAGAATTAGTTAGAAGAGAACAAAGAAAAGAAGTTAGAGGACAAAAGAGATACATTTGATCAAAGGAGGATCACAAATATATGCAAAGAGGTGATCTTTTGTCTAGCAACAAAGTGCTAACTATAGGATCATTACTATGACATTCTAATAGGTGAATCAGTTAAATATCTTAACAAAGTAGTCTTAACAAGCTATTGTAAATCCTTTAATAGGGTGCTTACTTCATTGTAAGTTAAAGTCCTTTTACGATGCATGCTTCTAATAGAGTGTTGAAATCTTTTAACAGGGTAATATCTAACAATATTGTAAGCCTTTAACATGGAAGACCTTTCATAGGGTAGATCATGTTTCATGATCAAACATTATTGTAACCTTCATTTTGTACACTTTATTACTATAGTAGTGGAGATTTGTGGTTGTCATCCCCACCCTAGTTTTACCTTCTCATTGGAGGGTTTCTAGGTAAATAAATATCTTGTGTCATACATGTGTTGAATACTATTTTCTTTCATACTATGGATAAATATGTTTAGCTAGTTATTTTAATTTACATGCAAATTGTTAGATGGATGTGTGGTGAATAAATTTACGATTAAATTTATTAAGGAATAATTCACCCGCCAAGAGTTTATTTTCCCTATTCTATTTCCAATAAAATGTTACTTTGAAATACTAAAGAGAAGTTGTCAGTATAGCTGTCTATACCTTGAACCGAGTACAAGTCAAGAAAGGTACAAATTCTACACCTTTTGAATTATGTTATGGATATGCACTCAATGTCAAATATTTTAAGGTATTTGGAAGCAAGTGTTACATTCTTAAGGACAACACAAACAGTAAACTTGATGCTAAAAGTGAAGAAGGTATATTCCTAGGCTATTCCACAAGAAGTAAAGCTAATAAGTGTTTAAATACTACCACTAACAAAGTTGTGGAAAGTGAAAATATAATGTTTGATGAATATATCAAAGTGCATGAAGATGAACCAAAGAGGGAAATTGAAAATTATAGAACCTTTATGTACTACTATGAAGACATGTTTTTTGATGCTGATAATTCTTCAAACCAAGTTGTTAATCAACTAGAATCAGTGACTGTTGAGTCACATACAATGGATGTTGAGTTGTCTTTAGGAGTTGAGTTGTAGTCAGGAGTTGAGTTGCAATCAGAAGATGGGGTACATTCTGATACTGAGTTTAGTTTACATGAAAGGAATGCTAAGACACTTGATAGAGAAGTACAAAGTGAACCTAAAATTGAACTTCATGAAAGACCCAATGTAGAAAGGAGAGTAGAGCCAAGGTTGTTAAAGTATGTTAGAAGACATCACTCTGCTGGAGAAATTATTGGAGATAAAGAAGATGGACCAATGAAAAGGAATAGGTTGAGAAAAGACACATGTTTGTTAAGTATGCATGAACCTAAGTCTATGAAGGATGCATTAGAGAATGAAGACTGGAGTAAAGCCATGAAAGAAGAGATTGATCATATTGAGAAGAAAAAAAATGGACTCTAGTATCTAGACTAGTAAACAGAAATGTGATTAGAATGAAGTGGTGTACAATAACAAACTAGATGAGAATGGTGAAGTAACAAAAAAATAAGGAAAGATTAGTTTGCAATGGATATGCATAAGAAGAAGGATTCAACTATCGAGAGACATTTGCCCCAATTGAAAGATTGGAAGGAGTAAAAACTCTACTTGCTTACTCTACATAGAAAGAACTTAAAGTTTATCAAATAAATGGTAAGTCAACATTTCTAAATGGTATATTGGAAGAGTAGGTTTACATAGAAAAATCTAAAGGATTTGTTGATCCAAACAACAAGAACATGGTGTGTAGATTATACAAAGCTTTATATGGTTTAAAGCAAGCTCCCACAACATGGTATGAAAGGATTCATGACTATCTTGTGAAGATTGGTTTTGAGAAGAATGATGATAACAACAATTTGTAATTGAAGATAGAAGGAGGTAAAGGAATTTTACTAGCTGAAATATTTGTTGATTATATTATATTTGGAGTAAAAAAAGCCTTTTGTAAGACATTTACAAATGAAATTGAGGAAGAGTTTGAGATGTCTATGTTTGGATAAATAAATTTCTTTTTGTTGGATTGCAAGTATATTAGATGAAATATGGTATTTACATCACTTAATCCAAGTATGTAAAGGAAATATTGAATTTTTTTGGTATGGAGGATCCAAAACCCATTAGTACTCCTATGGTGATAGGACAAAAAAAATCCAAAACATATGATTTTGCTAAAGTAAAGAAAACAACATATAGGTTTATGATTGCCAAATTGCAGTATGTAGTTCATAGCAAACCTGACATTGCATTAGCTATTGGGATTGTTATAATGTTTATTGCAAATCCTAAGGAGAATCATTTAATGGTTGTTAAAAAGGTTATCAGATACTTGAAAGGAACATAAGACTATGGTCTATACTACATGAAGAATGACAAGTTTGAATTGAGAGCCTATACATATGTTGATTGGGCTAGAAACATTAATGACAGAAAGAGTCCAAGTGGTGGAGAATTTTTCTTAGGAAAATATTGGTCACCTGGACTAGCAAAAAACAAAATTGTATATCACAATCTACTACTAAAGTTGAATATATGGCTGCTATAGTGAATTGTACAAATGTGATATGGTTCAAACAATTACTCAAAGGAATGAAGGAGGAAATTACTATAACTGTGGTACTTTACTATGACAATACAATTGCTATAAACATATCAAAGAACCCTGTAATGCATACAATGACAAAACACATTGCAATAAAGTATCATTACTTAAGAGAATTAGTTCAAGACAAAGAAGTAAGAATGGAATGTGTGAATACAAAAGAATAGATAGTTGACATATTCACAAAGGCTTTACCTAAGGATGCATATGAATATCTTAGAGACAAACCATGGGTGACACCCCTATCCAAAGCTACTTAAGAAGCAAGAGTAATGCCCTACATCAATTGATTTGGATGAAATTTTAACAAATTGATGTAGTGAATCTTACTTTAGGACTTGCCTGAATTAATAAAGGAGTTGAAAATAGAAGATTTACAGTCACCTACAAGGTGACAGAGGGAGAATTTGAATTTATTATATCTACATGTATAGATGACAAGTCTTTGGCATTGTTGTCAAAGTGGGAGAATATACAAATATGAGGGAGAGTTAGTACTAGAAAAGAGGTAGATATAAGAGAGAGGGAGAATATAACAAAGAGTTGTACTTAAAACCTAAAGAATGTATTGAGGGAGACATTAGAGTGATCAGATCAAAGAAGGAAGGAGAAATATTGTCAAAGAGAGACAAGATTAGATAAAGAGAAATCTGAGATCAGAATATATAGAGGAAGGCACAAATATTTATAGAGGGAGAGATTTCTATAAAAGGTATTAAGTTTCTTTTTGGTATTGTTGTTGGTATTGGTTTTCCATCAATGCTAAAGAGAGAGATTGTTTAAAGGAGGTTGTTCAAGTGAAGAAGATTGATGAAAACTATCATAAAATAATCATTATTTTGTCATTGATGTCAAACCTACTACTTGTTGGTGAGACAATTTCTTACTTTGGTCTAAATGCTATCAATTTATTGATTAATCAAGATAATTTGAAAAGAAAGGATAATAAGAGAATATAGAGAAAGGTTGAGTTATATGGTGTATACAAGGAGCACTAAGACCAAAGAAGACATTGATGATATAGTGTATTGTTTATCTACTTAAGTCTATAATGAAAGGATACCTGAGTAAAGACTAGAAGAAGGCTAAGTAAAGAAATGTCTCTATCAAGCCTGACTGACTAAATAGTGCAAGTCGAGCAAAGTTAGTGCAAGTTGAGTAGAACATTTAGTTGGTGCCAACTAAAGAAAGTTTGTATGTTCTAAGCATCGATAAATACTTAGTGGATTATGAGAAACCTAGTGTTGGCTAAGCATCAGACAACAATGTTTTTTGAGCAAACAAAGGTTATTTTTGAGTGCCAATAAAAAGAGTTAGATCAATAATTTAATGTATCTGAGTTGACAAAGTTGATTTCTTGAATTGTGTGAAGCTTATGGAAGATTACTATGATGAGCTTGTGATAGAATTCAAGATAAACCATTTTGAGGTGAATTAAAAGAGGATTGTAGATAAAGTTTCTAGAAGGGAATAAAATGGAAAGATGGGTAGATTCATTTAATCTTACATAGCCCTAGAATGGATGATTGTGTTTAAGTGGAAAAAGATCTAAGTTCTCAATTTATAGAGATAACATGCCAGAAGCAATTGTTGTCATGTGTGAGAGCCTCAGGAAGACATGAAGTCTAGGGTGTTGCTTCATATGGTGGCAGAATAGAAGAGTCTACGGTTGGTACACAAAACAAGAAGGCTTAAGGTGATGAAATCTTGAAGAGTGAAAAAGTTATTAGAGATGAAGAGGATGGATGACAAGCAGAATGGAGGATTGAATGTGAGATCTATAATCTACAAGTGAGTTGTTATTGTTATCATATCAAGTCCTATTACTCTCTAATAATTGTATCAATGTAGATAAATCCTTTAGACAAAGGTTGACCTAATATTCATTAGTAAATCCTTTAATAGGTGACATTCTAATGTTATGTTCTAAAGTCCTCTAAAAAGGATCACTCCTAATAGGGTGATTGAAATCCTTTAACTAGGTCACATTTGATAGTTTGCATTGTAACCTTTAACAAGATTGGCTCCTCATAGAGATCACTATAGAAGAGTGAAAATTGGTAGCATGTTACTGGTGGTTTTTCCCAAATTCGGTTTCCACATAAAATTCTTGTGTCAAAAAGTGTGATTGATTTTGTGGTATTACATGTTTACATTTCTACAAATTTATTTTGACATAGGACAACAATATGCATATGTTTAGGATATTGAGTGGTCAATGCATGCATAAGAATAAGTTAGCAATGAAAAGTTTAATTTTTAAATTTGGACCTTAGATAAATGATTCACCCGACCCCCCCACCCCCCGACCCATACAAAACAAGAAGGATAAATGCATGCATAAGAATAAGAATAAGTTAGTACTGAAAAGTTTTATTTGTGCATTTGGACCTTGGATAAATGATTCACCTGACCCCCCCCCCCACCCACCCACCCACCCACCCATACAAAACAAGAAGGATAAATGCATGAATAAGAATAAGAATAAGTTAGTATTGAAAAGTTTTATTTGTACATTTGGACCTTGGATAAATGATTCACCCAACCCCCCCCACAAAACAAGAAGGCTTAAGGTGATGAAAGCTTGAAGGGTGAAAAAGCTATCAAAGATGAAGAGGATGAATGACAAGCATAATGGAGGATTGTATGTGAGATTTGTAATCTGCAAGTGAGTTGTTATTGTTATCATATTAAGTCCTATTACTCTCTAATAATTGTATCAATCTAGATAAATTCTTTAGACTAAGGTTGACCTAGTCATTAGTAAATCCTTTAATAGGTGACATTCTAATGGAATGTTCTAAAGTCCTCTAAAAAGGACGACTCCTAATAGGGTGATTAAAATCCTTTAACCAAGTCACATTTGATAGTATGCATTGTAACCTTTTACAAGGTTGGCTCCTCACAGAGCTCACTTTAGAAGAGTGAAAATTGGTACCATGTTACTCATGGTTTTTCCCAAATTGGGTTTCCACATAAAATCCTTGTGTCAAAATGTGTGATTGATTTTGTGGTATTGCATGTTTAAATTTCTACAAATTTATGTTGACATAGGACAACAATATGCATATGTTTAAGATATTGAGTGGTCAATGCATGCATAAGAATAAGTTAGTATTGAAAAGTTTTATTTGTACATTTGGACCTTAGATAAATGATTCAACCGCACCCACCCCCCCCCCCCCCCCCCCCCCCCCCCCCAACTCTTAGTTGTTCTAAAGTATTCC